>VONZ01003410.1:0-22043 GCA_012976165.1 Labeo catla
AAAAGGCTAGTTCATGAAGTTTCATGAATAAAGCAGACCCACATAAAAAATGTTTCACATAGATTAAAGGAAAGTTATTTAAAATGCTTCTTGATGAATAAGAAGTTTTATGCATGTCAAATTAAGTTAGAGCCTTTGTTCATAAAACGCTTAGTAAGAGCCTTCTAGGAACGCCAATAGTGATTTTAGGCATCTCAGCTTATGAAACGAAGTCATGCGTGGAAATGCTGTAAAACGTCATTTCGCAGTCAGAAAAGGCTAGTTCATGAAGTTTCATGAATAAAGCAGACCCACATAAAAAAATTTTCACATGCATGAAAGGAATGTTATTTACAATGCAGAAAGACACTTCTTGTTGAGTTAGAAGTTTAATGTATGTCAAATTTAGTTAGAGCCTCAGTTCATAAAACGGTTAGTAAGAGTCTTCTACGAACGCCAGTAGGGATTTTTGGCATCTCAGCTTATGAAACGAAGTCATGCGTGGAAATGCTGTAAAACGTCTTTTCTCAGTCAGAAAAGGCAAGTTCATGCAGTTTCATGAATAAACCTGACACATATGAAAAATGAATTTTAGGCGTGAAAGGAAAGTCATTTACAATGCAGAAAGACACTTCTTGAAGAGTAAGAACTTTTATGCATCTCAAATTAAGTTAGTGCCATTGTTCATAAAACGCTTAGTTAGAGCCTTCTAGGAACGCCAATAGTAATTTTAGGCATCTCATCTTATGAAACCAAGGCATGCTTGGAAACGCTGTAAAACGTCTTTTCTCAGTCAGAAACGGATTGTTCATGCAGTTTCACGAATACAGCTGACCCACATAAAAAATTTTCACATGCCTGAAAGGTATGTTATTTACAATGCAGAAAGACACTTCTTGATGAGTTAGAAGTTTAAAGTATATCAAATTTAGTTAGAACCTCAATTCATAAAACGCTTAGTTAAAGCCTTCTAGAAACGCCAATAGTGATTTTAGGCATCTTAGCTTATGAAACGAAGTCATGCGTGGAAATGCTGTAAAACGTCATTTCGCAGTCAGAAAAGGCTAGTTCATGAAGTTTCATGAATAAAGCAGACCCACATAAAAAAATTTTCACATGCCTGAAAGGAATGTTATTTACAATGCAGAAAGACACTTCTTGATGAGTTAGACGTTTTATGCATATCAAATTTAGTTAGAACCTCAGTTCATAAAACGCTTAGTTAAAGCCTTCTAGAAACGCCAATAGTGATTTTAGGCATCTTAGCTCATGTAACTGTGGCATGCTTGGAAACACTCTAAAACGTTTTTTCTTAGTCAGAAAAGGTTAGTTAGTGAAGTTTCCTGAATAAAACAGACCCACATAAAAAATGTTTCACATGGATTAAAGGAAAGTTATTTAAAATGCTTCTTGATGAATAAGAAGTTTTATGCATATCAAATTAAGTTAGAGCCTTTGTTCATAAAACGCTTAGTAAAAGCCTTCTAGGAACGCCAATAGTGATTTTAGTCATCTCAGCTTATGAAACCAAGGCACGCTTGGAAACGCTCTAAAACGTCTTTTCTAAGTCAGAAAAGGCTAGTTCATGAAGTTTCATGAATAAAGCAGACCCACATAAAAAATGTTTCACATGGATTAAAGGAAAGTTATTTAAAATACTTCTTGATGAATAAGAAGTTTTATGCATGTCAAATTAAGTTAGAGCCTTTGTTCATAAAACGCTTAGTAAGAGCCTTCTAGGAACGCTAATAGTGATTTTAGGCATCTCAGCTTATGAAGCCAAGGCATGCTTGGAAACGCTGTAAAACGTCTTTTCTCAGTCAGAAACGGATTGTTCATGCAGCTTCACGAATACAGCTGACCCACATAAAAAATTTTTCACATGTATGAAAGGAATGTTATTTACAATGCAGAAAGACACTTCTTGATGAGTTAGAAGTTTAAAGTATATCAAATTTAGTTAGAGCCTCAGTTCATAAAAATCTTAGTTAAAGCCTTCTAGAAACGCCAATAGTGAATTTAGGCATCTCAGCTTATGAAACCAAGGCACGCTTGGAAACGCTCTAAAACGTCTTTTCTTAGTCAGAAAAGGCTAGTTCATGAAGTTTCATGAATAAAACAGACCCACATAAAAAAATTTTCACATGCCTGAAAGGAATGTTATTTACAATGCAGAAAGACACTTCTTGATGAGTTCGAAGTTTAAAGTATATCAAATTTAGTTAGAGCCTCAGTTCATAAAACGCTTAGTTAAAGCCTTCTAGAAACGCCAATAGTGATTTTAGGCATCTTAGCTCATGTAACCGTGGCATGCTTGGAAACGCTCTAAAACGTGTTTTCTTAGTCAGAAAAGGTTAGTTAGTGAAGTTTCCTGAATAAAACAGACCCACATAAAAAATGTTTCACATGGATTAAAGGAAAGTTATTTAAAATACTTCTTGATGAATAAGAAGTTTTATGCATATCAAATTAAGTTAGAGCCTTTGTTCATAAAACGCTTAGTAAGAGCCTTCTAGGAACGCCAATAGTGATTTTAGGCATCTCAGCTTATGAAACCAAAGCACGCTTGGAAACGCTCTAAAACATCTTTTCTCAGTCAGAAAAGGCTAGTTCATGAAGTTTCATGAATAAAGCAGACCCACATAAAAATGTTTCATATTCATGAAAGGAGTGTTATTTACAATGCAGAAAAACACTTCTTGATGAGTTAGAAGTTTAAAGTATATCAAATTTAGTTAGAGCCTCAGTTCATAAAACGCTTAGTTAAAGCCTTCTAGAAACGCCAATAGTGATTTTAGGCATCTCACCTTATGAAACCAAGGCACGCTTGGAAACGCTCTACAACGTCTTTTCTCAGTCAGAAAAGGCTAGTTCATGAAGTTTCCTGAATAAACCTGACACATATGAAAAATGAATTATATGCGTGAAAGGAAAGTCATTTACAATGCAGAAAGACATTTCTTGAAGAGTAAGAACTTTTATGCATATCAGATTAAGTTAGTGCCATTGTTCATAAAACGCTTAGTTAGAGCCTTCTAGGAACGCCAATAGTAATTTTAGGCATCTCAGCTTATGAAACCAAGGCATGCTTGGAAACGCTGTAAAACGTCTTTTCTCAGTCAGAAACGGATTGTTCATGCAGTTTCATGAATACAGCTGACCCACATAAAAAAATTTTCACATGTATGAAAGGAATGTTATTTACAATGCAGAAAGACACTTCTTGATGAGTTAGAAGTTTAAAGTATATCAAATTTAGTTACAGCCTCAGTTCATAAAACGCTTAGTTAAGGCCTTCCAGAAACGCCAATAGTGATTTCAGGCATCTCAGCTTATGAAACCAAGGCACGCTTGGAAACGCTCTACAACGTCTTTTCTTAGTCAGAAAAGGCTAGTTCATGAAGTTTCATGAATAAAGCAGACCCACATAAAAAAATTTTCACATGCCTGAAAGGAATGTTATTTACAGTGCAGAAAGACACTTCTTGATGAGTTAGACGTTTTATGCATATCAAATTTAGTTAGAGCCTTTATTCATAAAACGCTTAGTAAGAGCCTTCTAAGAACGCCAGTAGTGATTTTTGGCATCTCAGCTGATGAAACGAAGTCATGCGTGGAAATGCTATACAACGTCTTTTCTCAGTCAGAAAAGATTAGTTAATGCAGTTTCCTGAATAAACCTGACCCATATGAAAAATGAATCATATGCGTGAAAGGAAAGTCATTTACAATGCAGAAAGACACTTCTTGAAGAGTAAGAACTTTTATGCATCTCAAATTAAGTTAGTGCCATTGGTCATAAAACGCTTAGTTAGAGCCTTCTAGGAACGCCAATAGTAATTTTTGGCATCTCAGCTTATGAAGCCAAGGCATGTTTGGAAACGCTGTAAAACGTCTTTTCTCAGGGAGAAAAGGCTAGATCATGCAGTTTCATGAAAAAAGCTGACCCACATATAAAAATTTTCAAATGTATGAAAGGAATGTTATTTACAATGCAGAAAGACACTTCTTGATGAGTTAGAAGTTTAAAGTATATCAAATTTAGTTAGAGCCTCAGTTCATAAAACGCTTAGTTAGAGACTTCTAGGAACGCCAATAGTGATTTTAGGCATCTTAGCTCATGTAACCGTGGCATGCTTGGAAACGCTCTAAAACGTCTTTTCTTAGTCAGAAAAGGTTAGTTAATGAAGTTTCATCAGTAAAACAGACCTACATAAAAAATGTTTCACATAGATTAAAGGAAAGTTATTTAAAATGCAGAAAGACACTTCTTGAAGAGTAAGAACTTTTATGCATATCAAAGTAAGTTACTGACATTGTTCATAAAACGCTTAGTTAGAGCCTTCTAGGAACGCCAATAGGAATTCTAGGCATCTCAACTTATGAAACCAAGGCATGCTTGGAAACGCTGTAAAACGTCTTTTCTCAGTCAGAAACGGATTGTTCATGCAGTTTCACGAATACAGCTGACCCACATAAAAAAATTTTCACATGTATGAAAGGAATGTTATTTACAATGCAGAAAGACACTTCTTGATGAGTTAGAAGTTTAAAGTATATCAAATTTAGTTAGAGCCTCAGTTCATAAAACGCTTAGTTAAAGCCTTCCAGAAACGCCAATAGTGATTTTAGGCATCTCAGCTTATGAAACCAAGGCACGCTTGGAAACGCTCTAAAACGTCTTTTCTTAGTCAGAAAAGGCTAGTTCATGAAGTTTCATGAATAAAGCAGACCCACATAAAAAATTTTCACATGCCTGAAAGGAATGTTATTTACAATGCAGAAAGACACTTCTTGATGAGTTAGACGTTTTATGCATATCAAATTTAGTTAGAACCTCAGTTCATAAAACGCTTAGTTAAAGCCTTCTAGAAACGCCAATAGTGCTTTTAGGCATCTTAGCTCATGTAACCGTGGCATGCTTGGAAACGCTCTAAAACGTTTTTTCTTAGTCAGAAAAGGTTAGTTAGTGAAGTTTCCTGAATAAAACAGACCCACATAAAAAATGTTTCACATTGATTAAAGGAAAGTTATTTAAAATACTTCTTGATGAATAAGAAGTTTTATGCATATCAAATTAAGTTAGAGCCTTTGTTCATAAAACGCTTAGTAAGAGCCTTCTAGGAACACCAATAGTGATTTTAGGCATCTCAGCTTATGAAACCAAGGCACGCTTGGAAACGCTCTAAAACGTCTTTTCTCAGTCAGAAAAGGCTAGTTCATGAAGTTTCATGAATAAAGCGGACCCACATAAAAAATGTTTCACATGGATTAAAGGAAAGTTATTTAAAATGCTTCTTGATGAATAAGAAGTTTTATGCATGTCAAATTAAGTTAGAGCCTTTGTTCATAAAACGCTTAGTAAGAGTCTTCTAGGAACGCCAATAGTGATTTTAGGCATCTCAGCTTATGAAACGAAGGCATGCGTGGAAATGCTGTAAAACGTCATTTCGCAGTCAGAAAAGGCTAGTTCATGAAGTTTCATGAATAAAGCAGACCCACATAAAAAAAAATTTCACATGCATGAAAGGAATGTTATTTACAATGCAGAAAGACACTTCTTGTTGAGTTAGAAGTTTAATGTATGTCAAATTTAGTTAGAGCCTCAGTTCATAAAACGGTTAGTAAGAGTCTTCTACGAACGCCAGTAGTGATTTTTGGCATCTCAGCTTATGAAACGAAGTCATGCGTGGAAATGCTGTAAAACATCTTTTCTCAGTCAGAAAAGGCAAGTTCATGCAGTTTCATGAATAAACCTGACACATATGAAAAATGAATTATAGGCGTGAAAGGAAAGTCATTTACAATGCAGAAAGACACTTCTCGAAGAGTAAGAACTTTTATGCATATCAAATTAAGTTAGTGCCATTGTTCATAAAACGCTTAGTTAGAGCCTTCTAGGAACGCCAATAGTAATTTTAGGCATCTCATCTTATGAAACCAAGGCATGCTTGGAAACGCTGTAAAACGTCTTTTCTCAGTCAGAAACGGATTGTTCATGCAGTTTCATGAATACAGCTGACCCACATAAAAAAATTTTCACATGTATGAAAGGAATGTTATTTACAATGCAGAAAGACACTTCTTGATGAGTTAGAAGTTTAAAGTATATCAAATTTAGTTAGACCTCAGTTCATAAAACGCTTAGTTAAAGCCTTCTAGAAACGCCAATAGTGATTTTAGGCATCTTAGCTCATGTAACCGTGGCATGCTTGGAAACGCTCTAAAACGTTTTTTCTTAGTCAGAAAAGGTTAGTTAGTGGAGTTTCCTGAATAAAACAGACCCACATAAAAAATGTTTCACATGGATTAAAGGAAAGTTACTTAAAATGCTTCTTGATGAATAAAAAGTTTTATGCATATCAAATTAAGTTAGAGCCTTTTTTCATACAATGCTTAGTAAGAGCCTTCTGGGAACGCCAATAGTGATTTTAGGCATCTCAGCTTATGAAACCAAGGCACGCTTGGAAAAGCTCTAAAACGTCTTTTCTCAGTCAGAAAAGGCTAGTTCATGAAGTTTCATGAATAAAGCAGACCCACATAAAAAATGTTTCATATTCATGAAAGGAATGTTATTTACAATGGAGAAAGCCACTTCTTGATGAGTTAGAAGTTTAAAGTATATCAAATTTAGTTAGAGCCTCTGTTCATAAAACGCTTAGTAAGAGCCTTCTACGAACGCCAGTAGTGATTTTTGGCATCTCAGCTTATGAAACGAAGTCATGTGTGGAAATGCTGTAAAACGTCTTTTCTCAGTCAGAAAAGGCTAGTTCATGCAGTTTCATGAATAAACCTGAACTATATGAAAAATGAATCATATGCGTGAAAGGAAAGTCATTTACAATGCAGAAAGACACTTCTTGAGGAGTAAGAACTTTGATGCATCTCAAATTAAGTTAGTGCCATTGTTCATAAAACGCTTAGTTAGAGCCTTCTAGGAACGCCAATAGTAATTTTAGGCATCTCAGCTTATGAAACCAAGGCATGCTTGGAAACGCTGTAAAACGTCTTTTCTCAGTCAGAAAAGGCTAGTTCATGAAGTTTCATGAATAAAGCAGACCCACATAAAAAATGTTTCATATTCATGAAAGGAATGTTATTTACAATGCAGCTAGACACTTCTTGATGAGTTAGAAGTTTAAAGTATATCAAATTTAGTTAGAACCTCAATTCATAAAACGCTTAGTTAAAGCCTTCTAGAAACGCCAATAGTGATTTTAGGCATCTTAGCTCATGTAACCGTGGCATGCTTGGAAACGCTCTAAAACGTTTTTTCTTAGTCAGAAAAGGTTAGTTAGTGAAGTTTCATCAGTAAAACAGACCTACATAAAAAATGTTTCACATGGATTAAAGGAAAGTTATTTAAAATGCAGAAAGACACTTCTTGAAGAGTAAGAACTTCTATGCATATCAAAGTAAGTTACTGACATTGTTCATAAAACGCTTAGTTAGAGCCTTCTAGGAACGCCAATAGGAATTTTAGGCATCTCAGCTTATGAAACCAAGACATGCTTGGAAACGCTGTAAAACGTCTTTTCTCAGTCAGAAACGGATTGTTCATGCAGTTTCACGAATACAGCTGACCCACATAAAAAATTTTCACATGCCTGAAAGGTATGTTATTTACAATGCAGAAAGACACTTCTTGATGAGTTAGAAGTTTAAAGTATATCAAATTTAGTTAGAACCTCATAAGCAGCTTAGTTGGAAACCTTCTAGGAGCCAATGAAGTAATTTTAGGCATCTCAGCTTATGAAGCCAAGGCATGTTTGGAAACGCTGTAAAACGTCTTTTCTCAGGGAGAAAAGGCTAGATCATGCAGTTTCATGAAAAAAGCTGACCCACATATAAAAATTTTCAAATGTATGAAAGGAATGTTATTTACAATGCAGAAAGACACTTCTTGATGAGTTAGAAGTTTAAAGTATATCATATTTAGTTAGAGCCTCAGTTCATAAAACGCTTAGTTAGAGACTTCTAGGAACGCCAATAGTGATTTTAGGCATCTTAGCTCATATAACCGTGGCATGCTTGGAAACGCTCTAAAACGTCTTTTCTTAGTCAGAAAAGGTTAGTTAATGAAGTTTCATCAGTAAAACAGACCTACATAAAAAATGTTTCACATGGATTAAAGGAAAGTTATTTAAAATACAGAAAGACACTTCTTGAAAAGTAAGAACTTTTATGCATATCAAAATAAGTTACTGACATTGTTCATAAAACGCTTAGTTAGAGTCTTCTAGGAACGCCAATAGGAATTTTAGGCATCTCAGCTTATGAAACCAAGGCATGCTTGGAAACGCTGTAAAACGGCTTTTCTCAGTCAGAAACGGATTGTTCATGCAGTTTCACGAATACAGCTGACCCACATAAAAAAATTTTCACATGTATGAAAGGAATGTTATTTACAATGCAGAAAGACACTTCTTGATGAGTTAGAAGTTTAAAGTATATCAAATTTAGTTAGAGCCTCAGTTCATAAAACGCTTAGTTAAGGCCTTCCAGAAACGCCAATAGTGATTTCAGGCATCTCAGCTTATGAAACCAAGGCACGCTTGGAAACGCTCTGAAACGTCTTTTCTTAGTCAGAAAAGGCTAGTTCATGAAGTTTCATGAATAAAGCAGACCCACATAAAAAAAATTTCACATGCCTGAAAGGAATGTTATTTACAATGCAGAAAGACACTTCTTGATGAGTTAGACGTTTTATGCATATCAAATTTAGTTAGAACCTCAGTTCATAAAACGCTTAGTTAAAGCCTTCTAGAAACGCCAATAGTGATTTTAGGCATCTTAGCTCATGTAACCGTGGCATGCTTGGAAACGCTCTAAAACGTTTTTTCTTAGTCAGAAAAGGTTAGTTAGTGAAGTTTCCTGAATAAAACAGACCCACATAAAAAATGTTTCACATGGATTAAAGGAAAGTTATTTAAAATTCTTCTTGATGAATAAGAAGTTTTATGCATATCAAATTAAGTTAGAGCCTTTGTTCATAAAACGCTTAGTAAGAGCCTTCTAGGAACGCCAATAGTGATTTTAGGCATCTCAGCTTATGAAACCAAGGCACGCTTGGAAACGCACTAAAACGTCTTTTCTCAGTCAGAAAAGGCTAGTTCATGAAGTTTCATGAATAAAGCAGACCCACATAAAAAATGTTTCATATTCATGAAAGGAATGTTATTTACAATGCAGAAAGACACTTCTTGATAAGTTAGAAGTTTAAAGTATATCAAATTTAGTTAGAGCCTCAGTTCATAAAACGCTTAGTTAAAGCCTTCTAGAAACGCCAATAGTGATTTTAGGCATCTCACCTTATGAAACCAAGGCACTCTTGGAAACGCTCTACAACGTCTTTTCTCAGTCAGAAAAGGCTAGTTCATGAAGTTTCCTGAATAAACCTGACACATATGAAAAATGAATTATATGCGTGAAAGGAAAGTCATTTACAATGCAGAAAGACACTTCTTGAAGAGTAAGAACTTTTATGCATATCAAATTAAGTTAGTGCCATTGTTCATAAAACGCTTAGTTAGAGCCTTCTAGGAACGCCAATAGTAATTTTAGGCATCTCAGCTTATGAAACCAAGGCATGCTTGGAAACGCTGTAAAACGTCTTTTCTCAGTCAGAAACGGATTGTTCATGCAGTTTCATGAATACAGCTGACCCACATAAAAAAATTTTCACATGTATGAAAGGAATGTTATTTACAATGCAGAAAGACACTTCTTGATGAGTTAGAAGTTTAAAGTATGTCAAATTTAGTTAGAGCCTCATTTCATAAAACGCTTAGTTAGAGACTTCTAGGAACGCCAATAGTGATTTTAGGCATCTTAGCTCATGTAACCGTGGCATGCTTGGAAACGCTCTAAAACGTCTTTTCTTAGTCAGAAAAGGTTAGTTAATGAAGTTTCATCAGTAAAACAGACCTACATAAAAAATGTTTCACATGGATTAAAGGAAAGTTATTTAAAATGCAGAAAGACACTTCTTGAAGAGTAAGAACTTTTATGCATATCAAAGTAAGTTACTGACATTGTTCATGAAACGCTTAGTTAGAGCCTTCTAGGAACGCCAATAGGAATTCTAGGCATGCTTGGAAACGCTGTAAAACGTCTTTTCTCAGGGAGAAAAGGATAGATCATGAAGTTTCATGAATAAAGCTGATCCACATAAAAAATGTTTCACATGGATTAAAGGAAAGTTATTTAAAATGCAGAAAGACACTTCTTGAAGAGTAAGAACTTTTATGCATATCAAAGTAAGTTACTGACATTGTTCATAAAACGCTTAGTTAGAGCCTTCTAGGAACGCCAATAGTAATTTTAGGCATCTCAGCTTATGAAACCAAGGCATGCTTGGAAACGCTGTAAAACGTCTTTTCTCAGGGAGAAAAGGCTAGATCATGCAGTTTCATGAATAAAGCTGACGGACATAAAGAATGTTTCTTATTCATGAAAGGAGTGTTATTTACAATGCAGAAAGACACTTCTTGAAGAGTAAGAACTTTTATGCATATCAAAGTAAGTTACTGACATTGTTCATAAAACGCTTAGTTAGAGCCTTCTAAGAACGACAATAGTAATTTTAGGCATCTCAGCTTATGAAACCAAGGCATGCTTGGAAACGCTGTAAAACGTCTTTTCTCAGGGAGAAAAGGTTAGATCATGAAGTTTCATGAATAAAGCTGATCCACATAAAAAATGTTTCACATGGATTAAAGGAAAGTTATTTAAAATGCTTCTTGATGAATAAGAACTTTTATGCATATCAAATTAAGTTAGAGCCTTTGTTCATAAAACGCTTAGTGAGAGCCTTCTAGGAACGCCAATAGTGATTTTAGGCACCTCAGCTTATGAAACAAAGGCATGCTTGGAAACGCTGTAAAACGTCTTTTCTCAGGGAGAAAAGGCTAGATCATGCAGTTTCATGAAAAAAGCTGACCCACATATAAAAATTTTCACATGTATGAAAGGAATGTTTATTTACAATGCAGAAAGACACTTCTTGATGAGTTAGAAGTTTAAAGTATATCAAATTTAGTCAGAGCCTCAGTTCTTAAAACGCTTAGTTAGAGACTTCTAGGAACGCCAATAGTGATTTTAGGCATCTTAGCTCATGTAACCGTGGCATGCTTGGAAACGCTCTAAAACGTCTTTTCTTAGTCAGAAAAGGTTAGTTAATGAAGTTTCATCAGTAAAACAGACCTACATAAAAAATGTTTCACATGGATTAAAGGAAAGTTATTTAAAATTCAGAAAGACACTTCTTGAAGAGTAAGAACTTTTATGCATATCAAAGTAAGTTACTGACATTGTTCATAAAACGCTTAGTTAGAGCCTTCTAGGAACGCCAATAGTAATTTTAGGCATCTCAGCTTATGAAACCAAGGCATGCTTGGAAACGCTGTAAAACGTCTTTTCTCAGGGAGAAAAGGCTAGATCATGCAGTTTCAGGAATAAAGCTGACCGACATAAAGAATGTTTCTTCTTCATGAAAGGAGTGTTATTTACAATGCAGAAAAACACTTCTTGATGAGTTAGAAGTTTAAAGTATATCAAATTTAGTTAAAGCCTCAGTTCATAAAACGCTTAGTTAAAGCCTTCTAGGAACGCCAATAGTAATTTTAGGCATCTCAGCTTATGAAACCAAGGCATGCTTGGAAACGCTGTAAAACGTCTTTTCTCAGGGAGAAAAGGCTAGATCATGCAGGTTTATGAATAAAGCTGATCCACATAAAAAAATTTTCACATGCATGAAAGGAATGTTATTTACAATGCAGAAAGACACTTCGTGATGAGTTAGAAGTTTAAAGTATATCAAATTTAGTTAGAGCCTCAGTTCATAAAACGCTTAGTAAGAGCCTTCTAGAAACGCCAATAGTAATTTTAGGCATCTTAGCTCATGTAACCGTGGCATGCTTGGAAACGCTCTAAAACGTTTTTTCTTAGTCAGAAAAGGTTATTTAGTGAAGAGTCCTGAATAAAACACACCCACATACAAAATGTTTCACATGGATTAAAGGAAAGTTATTTAAAATGCTTCTTGATGAATAAGAAGTTTTATGCATATCAAATTAAGTTAGAGCCTTTGTTCATAAAACGCTTAGTAAGAGCCTTCTACGAACGCCAGTAGTGATTTTTGGCATCTCAGCTTATGAAACGAAGTCATGTGTGGAAATGCTGTAAAACGTCTTTTCTCAGTCAGAAAAGGCTAGTTCATGCAGTTTCATGAATAAACCTGACCTATATGAAAAATGAATCATATGCGTGAAAGGAAAGTCATTTACAATGCAGAAAGACACTTCTTGAGGAGTAAGAACTTTGATGCATCTCAAATTACGTTAGTGCCATTGTTCATTAAACGCTTAGTTAGAGCCTTCTAGGAACGCCAATAGTAATTTTAGGCATCTCAGCTTATGAAGCCAAGGCATGCTTGGAAACGCTGTAAAACGTCTTTTCTCATGGAGAAAAGGCTAGATCATGCAGTTTCATGAATAAAGCTGATCCACATAAAAAATGTTTCACATGGATTAAAGGAAAGTTATTTAAAATGCTTCTTGATGAATAAGAACTTTTATGCATATCAAAGTAAGTTACTGACATTGTTCATAAAACGCTTAGTTAGAGCCTTCTAGGAACGCCAATAGGTATTTTAGGCATCTCAGCTTATGAAACCAAGGCAAGCTTGGAAACGCTCTAAAACGTCTTTTCTCAGTCAGAAAAGGCTAGTTCATGAAGTTTCATGAATAAAAGTTGCATCCTTACAAAATGTTTCACATGGAGTAAAGGAAAGTTATTTAAAATGCTTCTTGATGAATAAGAAGTTTCATGCATATCAAATTGTTGTATTCCTTTATATGCAACGCTTAGTTAGAGCCTTCTAGGAACGCCAATAGGAATTTTAGGCATCTCAGCTTATGAAACCAAGGCATGCTTGGAAACGCTGTAAAACGTCTTTTCTCAGTCAGAAACGGATTGTTCATGCAGTTTCACGAATACAGCTGACCCACATAAAAAAAATTTCATATGTATGAAAGGAATGTTATTTACAATGCAGAAAGACACTTCTGGATGAGTTTCAAGTTTAAAGTATATCAAATTTAGTTAGAACCTCAGTTCATAAAACGCTTAGTTAAAGCCTTCTAGAAACGCCAATAGTGATTTTAGGCATCTTAGCTCAAGTAACCGTGGCATGCTTGGAAACGCTCTAAAACGTTTTTTCTTAGTCAGAAAAGGTTAGTTAGTGAAGTTTCCTGAATAAAACAGACCCACATAAAAAATGTTTCACATGGATTAAAGGAAAGTTATTTAAAATGCTTCTTGATGAATAAGAAGTTTTATGCATATCAAATTAAGTTAGAGCCTTTGTTCATAAAACGCTTAGTAAGAGCCTTCTAGGAACGCCAATAGTGATTTTAGGCATCTCAGCTTATGAAACCAAGGCACGCTTGGAAACGCTCTAAAACGTCTTTTCTCAGTCAGAAAAGGCTAGTTCATGAAGTTTCATGAATAAAGCAGACCCACATAAAAAATGTTTCATATTCATGAAAGGAATGTTATTTACAATGCAGAAAGACACTTCTTGATGAGTTAGAAGTTTAATGTATGTCAAATTTAGTTAGAGCCTCAGTTCATAAAACGGTTAGTAAGAGTCTTCTACGAACGCCAGTAGTGATTTTTGGCATCTCAGCTTATGAAACGAAGTCATGCGTGGAAATGCTGTAAAACGTCTTTTCTCAGTCAGAAAAGGCAAGTTCATGCAGTTTCATGAATAAACCTGACACATATGAAAAATGAATTATAGGCGTGAAAGGAAAGTCATTTACAATGCAGAAAGACACTTCTTGAAGAGTAAGAACTTTTATGCATCTCAAATTAAGTTAGTGCCATTGTTCATAAAACGCTTAGTTAGAGCCTTCTAGGAACGACAATAGTAATTTTAGGCATCTCATCTTATGAAACCAAGGCATGCTTGGAAACGCTGTAAAACGTCTTTTCTCAGTGAGAAACGGATTGTTCATGCAGTTTCATGAATACAGCTGACCCACATAAAAAAAATTTCACATGTAAGAGTAAGAACTTTTATGGTTAGTGCCATTGTTCATAAAACGCTTAGTTAGAGCCTTCTAGGATAGTAATTTTAGGCATCTCATCTTATGAAACCAAGGCATGCTTGGAAACGCTGTAAAACGTCTTTTCTCAGTGATTGTTCATGCAGTTTCATGAAGCTGACCCACATTACATGTATGAAAGGAATGTTATTTACAATGCAGAAAGACACTTCTTGATGAGTTAGAAGTTTAAAGTATATCAAATTTAGTTAGAGCCTCAGTTCATAAAACGCTTAGTTTAAGCCTTCCAGAAACGCCAATAGTGATTTTAGGCATCTCGGCTTATGAAACCAAGGCACGCTTGGAAACGCTCTAAAACGTCTTTTCTTAGTCAGAAAAGGCTAGTTCATGAAGTTTCATGAATAAAGCAGACCCACATAAAAAAATTTTCACATGCCTGAAAGGAATGTTATTTACAATGCAGAAAGACACTTCTTGATGAGTTAGACGTTTTATGCATATCAAATTTAGTTAGAACCTCAGTTCAGAAAACGCTTAGTTAAAGCCTTCTAGAAACGCCAATAGTGATTTTAGGCATCTTAGCTCATGTAACCGTGGCATGCTTGGAAACGCTCTAAAACGTTTTTTCTTAGTCAGAAAAGGTTAGTTAGTGAAGTTTCCTGAATAAAACGGACCCACATAAAAAATGTTTCACATGGATTAAAGGAAAGTTATTTAAAATGCTTCTTGATGAATAAGAAGTTTTATGCATATCAAATTAAGTTAGAGCCTTTGTTCATAAAACGCTTAGTAAGAGCCTTCTAGGAACGCCAATAGTGATTTTAGGCATCTCAGCTTATGAAACCAAGGCACGCTTGGAAACGCTCTAAAACGTTTTTTCTTAGTCAGAAAAGGTTAGTTAGTGAAGTTTCCTGAATAAAACAGACCCACATAAAAAATGTTTCACATGGATTAAAGGAAAGTTATTTAAAATGCTGCTTGATGAATAAGAAGTTTTATGCATATCAAATTAAGTTAGAGCCTTTGTTCATAAAACGCTTAGTAAGAGCCTTCTAGGAACGCCAATAGTGATTTTAGGCATCTCAGCTTATGAAACGAAGTCATGCGTGGAAATGCTGTAAAACGTCTTTTCGCAGTCAGAAAAGGCTAGTTCATGAAGTTTCATGAATAAAGCAGACCCACATAAAAAAATTTTCACATGCATGAAAGGAATGTTATTTACAATGCAGAAAGACACTTCTTGTTGAGTTAGAAATTTAATGTATGTCAAATTTAGTTAGAGCCTCAGTTCATAAAACGGTTAGTAAGAGTCTTCTACGAACGCCAGTAGTGATTTTTGGCATCTCAGCTTATGAAACGAAGTCATGCGTGGAAATGCTGTAAAACGTCTTTTCTCAGTCAGATGTTGCGAATTTAGCTCAAAGGGAAATGTATATAAATAATTACAATTAATTATGATTAATTACAATTACTTATATCAGCTGCCAGTAGTAACTGTAGCAGAATCAATTTTCCATCAACTAATCTGTTCGCTCAGCGAACATTCAGTATAATCTTTATATCAACTCTAAGAAATGATATTTTCTTAGCCACAGAAAATGACTTTCTTAAAGTACTGTTGCATTAGAGCATGTAGCTCGAATCGGAATCGTAAAGGGACATTAATTTGCAAAGCAGAATCAGAATCAACACTCATGTAATTTGTGCACAAGAGTTTTATTAACGAAGGACTAACACATAACTAATCTAAACAAACAAACATGAAATCACTCATACATGGGGAAGGGTCAGTGAGAAGCAGTTAGAGAGAGAGAAGGAGCATGAAGCTATGGAAAAAAAAGTCAGTTAACCACCTGCTGTGAAACCATCAGTGCTGTCTACAACTTATACTAACCCTCTGTATTGTTTAGTTAAATGTACGATACTTGCATTGCCTTGGTCGTTGAACAAGTGTCCAAATGCAGTCTCTGGTGAAGGTCTTGATGGTTGGAGCAGTGGTGGTTTTGGAATCGTGATCCCGTTCTTCTGGGTCCGAAGAGTGATGAACTCCAAAGATGTTCTGACTCGATGGTGACTGGGAGTTTCATCCCATGTGAAAAGTGAAGAAGAACCAAGAGCTGAGAGGGACCCAGCTGAAGTCCTGTGATCTTTGGGGAATGGAAAGACAAGGCCGCAAGGCCTGGCGCACACTTAGGGAAGTCTTGAAGAGTTCTAGCTCATCTTCTTAGGTTCTCCAAGAACCACTGACTGGCTGGGGCGAGTCATTAAGATGAATTCCAGGGTTGAGTGGAACTGTCTAGCTCTTTGTGGTCGAGAGCCACAGCTCTGTATGTTGAGCCTGTCGGGCCCGCCGGGCACGCCCTGTGCCGGCTCAGGCTCCCCGTGGGTTCCTCCACACGGGCAGCAATCAGAAGATGTTGCAGACGAAGGAGAAAGTGAAGAGAGAGAGAAGAAGGAAGAGTCGATGCCTTTAAACTCTCTGGAGGCTGTGCCTCCAGGAGGTCCATGAACCAATGGTAACTTTCACCTTTGGAGAGAAAGTTTATGACTCTTTGTCCGTGAGCATGGTATTTTGCATATGTAATTCGACTGGGTGGTGATGCAAAAACTACTAGGTTTCTTAAAACACTAATATGTTGCATAGGTATCAACATCTAATTTACACCATCTTTTAGATCATCAACATACGAATTAAAAGAGACCAAACATGACATAGGTGCTTTATACAACTAGTCATCTATCATAACGCATGCATAAAACAGTAGAGAGACAAATAAAAATACAACAGACAAAATTAAAATACAATGCAGTAATACTGTACACAATGACCTGGGCTATGTGTGATAGGAAGGTCAAAGAAAGGTTTGTCTGGGAATGAATAGGAAAGAGTCTATAGGCGTTGTGTCTTTCCTATGGCAAATGTAGCATGGGCAGATGTGCATTCCTTGAAGCAATAAAACCTCTTATCAGATAGTCACCGTGGCAACTAAGCCCTTTTGGGGTGTTCGTTGCTTTGGGGGGTTGTCTTCAAAACTCAAGCATATAGCTGGGTTGTTGGTTTTAAAGATTATTTGTTAAATGTGACAAATAACTGTATGTCTGATTGGTCCAGATGCTACATATTCCCCCCCTTTCGAACGTTGTTGTCTGTCCAACAGACAACAGCGAGCGATGTCCGAGGTGCAGAACAACCAGACATGCACCTGTCACTCATGGCTGGGAGAGAGCGGTGGCTCTCTGGCTGTTGGTGCCACTAGGAGTGGTTAGGGTGCTGTCAGGTGGTGTGCTGTGATGGTGTAGACAGTAGCAAGGTGCCGGTCCTTGAGCTTGTGCAGCAGGTGTCATGGCAGTGGCACCTGTCGTCCTGGGGTAATTTGGCTTGGGTCAAAGGGTTGCTTTAGGTGTTGTTTGGAACAACTGGTTGAACTCTCACTTGTGAGAGGGCAGGTGATTCCGAGGGTCGCAGGGAATCGTAATGGAGATGGTAGTGTGAAGAGAGGTTCAGACTGACCTAGTGATGATGGCAGGAGGGCAGCAGGTGGTTGTTAGCCCTCTGTTCTGCTTGAACGTCACTAAAAGTCTGATGTTGGCAGTGTTGCTTTGCTTTGGTGGCAACACTGGTTTAAGCTTGCCTGAGTTGTGTTGGTAGAGGTTTGGCTGGTGGGCCTGTGGGCCCGTTGCTCTATCCAACGTAGTCTGGCTGCTCCTGGGGTGTCGGCTGGTTTTGCAGGATGCTCCTCCTCTTGAGGAGTCTGATGCTATGTTATGTTTGACAAGTCTGTCCTTTCCGGTACTTCTCAGTGGAGTTTTGTTCAAGGAGCTCTTTTGCTAGTGTCAGCAGCTCCTGTAACTCAAAAGTGGGTGTGTCCGGCTGTCGTTGTGCACCCTCCATTTAGCACCTGTGTGAAAGGTGTGGAGGAGGATGTGGTTGACTGCTGTTGGACATACCGTGGTGCTTGCAGGCTGAGGATGCCCTTTTCCATGGCTCCTCACAGTGGTTGGTCTGGAACCTGGGTCTGTTGCCATGGCGATGGTTATGTCCTCTGCTGGCTAGTGTCTTTCTGTAGAAGGGCCTGGCATTGTGGCAATGCTGGGTGCCTTCTGGTGCCTGCTTTGAATTCTGGGTGGTGCAGTCCAGAATCAGTGGGTTCTTACAAACACCTTTGGAGGAGGCCTTGTGCTTGTTAAAGGCCTTGTGTGTCAGGTCACGCAGTTGTTGAATAGGCATTGATTGAGGGCAGGCTAGAATGCCTAAATGGTGACTCACAATAGGATGCAGGTTTTGGAGGAAGAGGCTCTTGAAGCTGGTGTCCTCCTCCATCCCGGGTTCATCGCGAGCTCCGAAGTAAGCTCGTCGAAGTCTGTGGTAGTAAACATGTGGAGTTTCATACCGGCCCTGTTTGGTGTCCAGGGCAGCGATCAGTCCGTGTCCAGACTCTGGGTCTGAGAATTCCTTAATGATGGCTTGTCTTAGCTGCTGGTAGTCCGAGTGGATGTGTCCTGGCTGTCGAGCCAGGAAGCGTCGCACCTCTGGGCTAGAGGTGATCCACAGCAGATAAAGTCTATTTTGGTAGTTCACACATTTCCAAGACTGAAGGAAAAATTTAATGTCTCTCATGTAGGCGTGGACGTCATGGTCTCCTGCAAGTTCTGGTGTGAATGAAGGGATGTTTCTCGCCATTCGATTGAGTTCTTTGAGTGTCACTTCATGTGTCACTTCAGAGTTCATCTGAATGAATTCTGTTCCTTCTGCGGCTGCAGAGGTTTCCTGGAAACTGACTTGTGAAGTGTTAAGCAGAAGGTCTTGGCTCCCCCCTTTGTATCTGTGTACAGGGGCATGGGGGTTTGCACTGCTGGCTGTGTGCCGTGCAGCAGGGGGTCTTTTACTTGAGTCCATGCATAGTCGGTAAGACTGTTTCAGTTCTCTCTGAACCATGTCAAGCTCCTCTTTAATGTTGCCGAATTGCGGAGTCAGGGTTTGGACTTCAGCTCTGGCTGCATGCAGATGGCCTTCTAAGGCCTTAACTCTAGTGTCTCTCTCATTAAGTTCTACGTATGCTGTTCTTAACAGCGACTTTGTGTGAAACAGTTCTCTTTCCCAAATCTTGTCTGGTGGCCTTTTCAAGCTGCTCTCTGTGTCTGGCAGCTGTCAGAGCCTCCTGAAGACTGGTGATTTCCTTCTGTTGTGCCGTTCTGTCAGGTTCCTCGCGCCTGTCCTGTTCCTTCTCTTGCTGAGCAGGTGTCGGTTCCCTTTGGAACTCTGTGACTTGCAGTTTCAGTTCATTTACCTCCTGTCTGAGGCCCTTGAGGGTGTGGACTAAGAAGAAAATGATGCTGGTCAGCTCCTGGTTGTCCAGGCTGGGTGTGAGGTGTCCACTTGTGTCGCAGTCCTGCTGTTCCTTTCTCTGCCATTGCAGGTTGTTGGCTGCTTTCAGCTGAAGCATGTCCATCACAGTGCTCTGCAGGGTCTCCAGGTGTTCCTGGTGGGTGGCAGGGCTGGATGTCTGAGGCATGCTGGTTCACTTGTGGGAACACAAGAGAGAAATGCAGACGGCAAATGCAAGTACATACAGAGGTGTTAGCTATCTGTATAGGGAATGGCTCTCTAGGCCGTGTAAGGTGTGAACAGCTGGTTAGGGCAGCTAGTGAGGTGGGGGTGCTAAGATTTCGTGCGGGTCAGCACAAAGAGAGGGGTTGAGTAACTTTGATGGGCTGTAAGCAGGGGGTCAGCTAATGACCAGGCTTTACCTGTAGTCAATTATTACTCAAAACACTGATGGTTCACAGGTTTGGTCACTATGAAGGTGCCAAATAAACAAAACTGAAATAAAATCAGAAAGAGCCAGAGGGAGAAGGAAGGGCTTTCCTTATTTAGTTTAAGATAGGAGATATGACTACGCAGATGTTCCTTGTTCAAAGGCATGCTGCAGTAGGGTCATAAATCTAGGGAGGCTGTTAGCTAAGCTAGCAGGGACGCATCAAATATCTCAATGTAAATAAGCAGAAACACTAGGAAGTGTTTCTAGTCTTCTCAGGGCCTATGGCTTGGTGAACGGTACTTGTACCTCAAGTAGCAGGCCTGACTGGTAAGGAGTAAGGAGAGACAGGATTTAGTCTACTAATGCCCTGTACGGTTCATTAAGGGGACATCAGTTGCTAGAACTGCTATAATCCTATACCGAGAGGGAAGATAGTGATGGTCAGATAAACTAAAATAAGGGAAGAAAAATGAAAATATCCTAATGGCGTTAGGAAACTAAAGGAAAAGTAAGTAACTTGATTTAATTAAATTGGTGACTTAATTAAAATCAATTTAGCTGAACGGGTACATTCAAGCTAAACAAAGGTTAAAAAAAAAATAATAATAAAATCAAAGCGAGGTAGACCAAAGTCAGAATAAATTAACACAGTTAAAACCCAAGTATGTGAGGAGGGCCAACCTAACTGAGTCTAAACAGAAAGCGATAGCACAAACGGGAGGTGAAACCAAGAGAAAGGGGGAGAGAGAGGAGAGGAGTGGCTTGAACATTACACTTTACACTCCCACGTCTAAGCATTAGTCGGATGCTAACAGCTAACTGTTGAGGTAAAGGGCTTAGCTTAAATGCCTGTATGGCTGCTAAAGAGTTAGCCTTGGCTACACTCAGTTCTACTCAGTTTACACAAGGGTCTGTGATGTGTATGCTGTTATCAGATTGAACCGGAAGAGGCGGCTCTCAACTTCCGGGTGAGACGTTGCTAAGAGACCGATGGATGTTCACAACAACGAACAAGCTGAGCAGAACTTGTGCTGCTGTGAAACAGGCATGGGAATCTTACACGCAGTCAGTTATGACTTTTTGCATACAACTTCATTCACAAATCAGATCAGCACATTCACTTCACAGACAATGGTAAATTCCTAGTTAGCTAAACTAGAATTACACCATTAATTCGCTATTCATTTGCATAATCTTTATGATTACAATGATATGCGATAGTTACAAGAAGGCCTTAATTCGGAGAAATGAGGAACATCGCTCAAATCACCATTACAATAACAATACTGTAGCAAGATTTCTTCGTCGCTCAGGTTTAATATCAATGCAAGTGGGATTTCTTCGCCATGCAGATTATTTAATGCCGCTAATCTGAAATTTCCTTGTCAGACAAGACTTATGCATTTAAAGCTAAAAGTGGGGATTTCTTCGCCCAAATTTAGATGAATTTATTCATTTATGTGGTCTGCTAATCTGAGAGTTCTTCGTCAGAGAAGACTTACTTCCACATTTAAAGCTAAAAGTGGGGATTTCTTCGCCCAAATTTAGATTAATTCATTCTGGTACCATTTATACGGGCTGCTAAACTGAGATTTCTTCGTCAGAGAAGGCTTACGCTCTACTAACAACAGAAATTAGGATTTCTTAGCTAATATCAGGTTAGTTTCTTATCGTACGATTTAAAAATGTGTTATAGCATTGAACAAGTTTCTACTGCTCGTGGTAGGGCACATTCAAGCTATAGTCTATCTGATGTTATCAGAAGCTGCATGTGTAAGACGTTAATAAAATTTATGGGACAAACACAAAAGTTTGATATTGAATCTGCTTGCAAATAATGTTTAAACGACGCCTGCATTCTCCACCATTATGTTGCGAATTTAGCTCAAAGGGAAATGTATATAAATAATTACAATTAATTATGATTAATTACAATTACTTATATCAGCTGCCAGTAGTAACTGTAGCAGAATCAATTTTCCATCAACTAATCTGTTCGCTCAGCGAACATTCGGTATAATCTTTATATCAACTCTAAGAAATGATATTTTCTTGGCCACAGAAAATAACTTTCTTAAAGTACCATTGCATTAGAGCAAGCAGCTCGAATCGGAATCGTAAAGGGACATTAATTTGCAAGGCAGAATCAGAATCAAAACTCATGTAATTTGTGCACAATAGTTTATTAACGAAGGACTAACACATAACTAATCTAAACAAACAAACATGAAAT
>VONZ01003411.1:0-22018 GCA_012976165.1 Labeo catla
CCGTGTTCCTAGTTCCCGTGTTCCTAGTTCCCGTGTTCCTAGTTCCCGTGTTCCTAGTTCCCAGTGTTTATTCCCCTCGCCTGGCTCCCCGTTCTCGACTGTACTGCCGCCTGCCTTTTCGGACTATCGCTCTTGTTTTTTGGTTAATTCTCCTAGCCCAGCCCCTTACGGATTACGTTTGCCACGGAGCGACCCTCGCCTGTTTTACGGACTTCTATTGTGCATCGCCTACGTTAAACCTGTCTGCTATTGTTGTTTGACCCTGCCTGTACGACCATGTCTTTGTCTCGTCCCAATAAAAGCTCGCAAGTGGATCCGCTCGCCTCTCGCCTCTCTCTCCCCGTAACAGAATACTCCGTCACCACAGGATCCAGCAGCTTTCACCCCGGACATTCATCTGATATGGACACGGACATAGTTCTCTGCAAGATTAAACAGAAATCACACACACTGGATCAATACACCCGTGAGTTTCTCTCTATATCAAACCATTCCACTCTCCCGGACTGTATAAAAATTGAGATTTTTTGCGACGGCGTGAACCAGCCCCTCCGCACACAATTGAGACGCGAGGGTCCGCGTTCGTCGCTCGAGGCGTTTTTGAACTTTGCACTGTTGTGTGTGGGTTCGCCGTTCACCGTGGGGGTCGCGCAGAGGGAACGCGACAACACGGTAATGGCGACCGCGCGTCCCGCTCGTAAATTGGCGGTCATGCCGGAGCACGATCCCACGAACACGTTTGCCGCCTGGATCGCTCGTGAGAGGGCGGCCGTGCAGGAGCGCGCTCAAGCTATGGCGGCGACAGCGGGGCCCATTCACAAGATGGCGGCAGACGCCGGCGCGCGCTCAAAAGATGGCGGCGACGGCGGAGCCCGGTCACAAGAAGGCGGCGGAAACAGAGCTCCGTCACGTCACAGCTGCCATACCTGAGCTATATGGAGTTACAGCTGTGTTTCCTGAGTCAAGTCGAGTTTTCAAGTCAAGTCGAGTTTTCAAGTCAAGTCAAGGTACAGCTGTATTTCCTGAGTCAAGTCAAGTTGCAGCTGTGTTTCTCGTCAGTGTTCAGGTTTCAAGTCAAGGCAAGGTACAGCTGTAACCTGAAGGTCAAGTCGAGTTTAAATTCGAAGTCAAAGTTACAGCTGTTGTTTCCTGGAGTCAGTCGAGTTTTCCGAAAGTCGAGTCGAGTTTCAAAGTCAAAGTCAAAGGTACAGCTGTACTTCCTGAGTCAGTCAAGTTACGGCTGTGTTTGGAGTCAAGTCGAGTTTCCAAGTCAAGTCAAGTTGCAGCTGTGTTTCCTGAGTCTAGTCAAGTTCCCAAGTCAAGTCAAATTGCAGCTGTGTTTCCTGTGTCAAGTCAAGTCAGAGCTATTGCCCCTGTCTCAAGTCAGATTACAGCCATCTTTCCTGAGCCACTGCCCAAGATGGCTGCCACGCCAGAGCCACTGCCCAAGATGGCTGCCACGCCAGAGCCACTGCACAAGATGGCCGCCGTCTCCAAGCAACAGCACAAGATGGCCGCCGTCTCCAAGCAACCACACAAGATGGCCGCCGTCTCCAGGCCACTCCACAAGATGGCCGCCATCTGGACGCCACCTGTGGTCATGATGGCCCACGTGCTGGACACTCCTCTAGTGACGGTATGGGCAGCTAAAATGGTGCTCCTTAATGCCACGGCGGCTACCCCAGAGTCAAGTCAATACACAGAGTCAAGCCAAGTCACAGCTGTTCCCCACGAGTCAAGCCAAGTCACACCTGTTCTTCCAGAGCCAAGTCAAGCTTCAGCCACTGCTCCAGAGTCAAGTCAGGCTACGGCTGTAGCCTCCAAGTCCAGTCAAGCTGCTAAGTCCAGCGACGCCAAGGCTGTTGTCCCTGAGTCAAGTCATGTTGTTCTTGAGTCAAGTCATGTTACAGCGGATTTCCATGAACCAAGCCCAGTTACAGCTGGGCGTCACAAACCGAGTCAAGTTACTACTGATCTTCACGAAGCAGGTCAAGTCACAGTTGGTCACCACGAACCAAGTCACATCCTGCCCGACGGCTCAGAGCCCCATCACGCCTCGTCTGACCGCCCAGAGTCAAGTCACGCCTCGTCTGACCGCTCAGAGTCAAGTCACGCCTCGTCTGACCCTCCAGAGCCCCGTCACATCTCGTCTATCTGTCTAGAGCCTCACCATGTCTCGTCTGACCGCCCAGAGTCAAGCCACGTCCCGCCTGACCGCTCTGAGTCAAGTCACGTCCCGCCTGACGGCCCAGAGCCTCTCCATGTTTCATCAGACCTCCCAGTGCCTCATCAGGTCTCGTCTATTCGTCCAGAGCCAAGTCACGTCTCGTCTGACCTTCCAGAGCCGTGCCATGCCTCGTCTGATATCCCACGATCACGGCCTATTATGATAGCCGGTGTACTGGACCCACCACAACCTCCCGCTGCTGCTCTTCCTTTAATGGCGGTTGCCATCTGGTGTGTGTGGGCTGCACACTGTGCCCCTGAGGTCACGTCTGTTCACAAGTCAGCTCCTGAGGTCACGTCTGTTCACAAATCAACCCCTGAGGCCACGTCTGTTCGCCAGTCTGCTCCAGAGCTCCCGTCTGATCTCAAACCTGCTCCAGAGTTCCCGTCTGATCTCAAACCTGCTCCAGAGCTCCCGTCTGATCTCAAGCCTGCTTCAGAGTCCCTCTCTGATCTCAAGCCTGCTGCAGAGCTCTTGTCTGGTCTCCAGCCTGCTTCAGAGCTCCCCTCTGATCTCAAGCCTGCTGCAGAGCTCTCGTTTGGTCTCCAGCCTGCTCCAGAACTCCCCTCTGATCTCAAGCCTGCTGCAGAGCTTTCGTCTGGTCTCCAGCCTGCTCCAGAGCTCCCCTCTGATCACAAGCCTGCTTCAGAGGTCCCGTCTGGTCTCAAGTCTGCTCCAGAGGCCTTCCCCATCGGAGAAGCTGCGCCAATGCCTCCAGAGGTGTCGGCGCCCGCCGTAGAACCTCTTATGGAGGAGGCGTTAACCGCTAAACTCTCTGCTTCTCCCTTTTTTCTGTCTGCATCCTCTGTCTCTGTTCTCCCCAGGTCCCAGTCCATGATGCAGCCTCCTGTTCCGCCCCGGAGGGCGGCTGCGCCTCCTGTTCCGCCCCGGAGGGCTGCTGCGCCTTCTCCCCCTACTCTGTCTGCCTTCTCTGTCCCTGCTTTCCCCAGGTCCCAGACCGTGACGCAGATTCCTGTTTCGCCCTGGAGGGCTGCTCCGCCTCCTGCTCTGCCTCCTGTTCTGCCCTGTAGGACCGCCCCGCCTCCTGTTCCGCCTCGGAGGGCTCTGGCGTCGCCTGTCCCGCCTCCGGTTCCGCCCTGGAGGGCTCTGGCATTGCCTGCTCCGCCTCTGGCTCCGCCCTGGAGGGCTCCTGCTCCACCTCCGCCCTGGAGGGCTCCTGCGCCTCCTGCTCTGCCTCCGGCTCCGCCCTGGAGGGCTCCTGCGCCTCCTGCTTCACCCTGGAGGGCTCCTGCGCCTCCTGCTCTGCCTCCGGCTCCACCCTGGAGGGCTCCTGCGCCTCTTGCTCTGCCTCCGGCTCCGCCCTGGAGGGCTCCTGCGCCTCCTGCTCCGCCTCCGGCTCCGCCCTGGAAGGCTCCTGCTCCACCTCCGCCCTGGAGGGCTCTTGCTCTGCCTCCGGCCCCACCCTGGAGGGTACCTGCTCTGTCGGTCCTGCCTCAATCTCTGGGCTTCCCACATGGACCTGGTCCTCCAGCCCTCTCCCTGTCTCGCTCCCACCCCACCGCTCCCCTGGACTGTTGTTTCCTTCGAGCGTCTGGAAGCCGTTCCTTGGGGGGGGGCTATGTCACGAATCTGGTCGGTGTCCCGTTGTCCACTCACCACCAGATGTCACTCTTGCTTCACCTACACACTCTGACTGTTACTTTGCATCTCGGACTGCATCTCCCATCCTCCACCGCTCTGATTGCGTCAGCCCCCGTGACCAATCAGGCGTTCTATAAAGACCCCGGTCCTCCCCAGTTGCACTTCATGGATTGTTGTTATTGTATTGTTGTTTTCCTAGTGTGTTCCTAGTTCCTGGTTTTTTGATCTCCCGCCTGGTTTTCTCGTTTATGTCTGTCTAGCCACCTGCCTTGTGATTTATCGCTCTTGTTTATAGAACCATTCTCTACGATTGCCTGTTATATTCCTGTCTGCTCCTGTCTCGACCCTGCCTGCTCACCTTGTACCTGTTTGTTCGTTTAATAAAGCTCGCATATGGATCCGCTCGCCTCTGGTCAATCACTCCTGGTTACAGTAGTATTCTAAAGCACTGTGGTAGACAAAGACAATAAACAACCAAACAATATGGTTGAAATAATAAAACAGTCTAGTTACCCATCCTTACAGAATTGAATGCACCTCTGTTTGAAAATGGTTACATTTGAACTAAATGTTTTCTTTTTTAAATGTTTTTCTCTTTTAGGCCACTGATGAAGAGCAGGTGGTGACTGGGATGAATGCTGGACAAAGAGGAGAAAAGATCTTCCCCCAAACTGATGCAACGGTGGTTTTAAAGGAGGAGGCCGCCCTGGATAATGTCAAAGATGTTGCACACCTTTGCTGAGCTGATGGGACTTCATGACTACATCAATTATCTTAAAGAGATTAAGGAAATTGGCAGTGATGCATTTTCTGTATGCAGTCATGGACTGTGAAACAAACCGTAAGTGTATAGTCTGTAAAAACAAAATGTCAAATGCTCGTTCTGTGTTGTTCAGTAGAAATGGAGTTCACATTCATTCATACACATACTCACAATACTTCACACATTTGCTTGTGTTAAATGTTATAATGTCAGTGTTAATGTTGTGGTTTTATTTTTAGTTTGTGTTTAAAAGAAAAAAGAAGAAAGAAACTATTAACTAATTGTACAATTATTGTAAAGTAGTGTTTTTTGTACAGTAGTTTTATACAATATACAGAATTTACCAGACAAAATAGTCAGCAGATGTTCAGTGCTTCATTTATAAACTCTGTACCTGCTAATGCCATATTTTTTCTGCATTTCTTTTCACATGCATGTTACTTTTGAATGTTTTCTCTTGTTGTAGTTTTTAATAAACATTTATATTTTGATAGTCATTCTGTGTGTGTTAAAGTGATTTTATAATGATCAAGATTTGTAGATTTAATGCCTAGCTCAATTTTGGGTTCATTTTAGCCTAGCAGTGTAGTAATTTTAAACCATAAAAAAAGCAACCCAGCATGCTGGGTCAATCATTCAACCCAACTTGCTGGGTCAAAACAACCCAGCGCTGGGTTTGTCCCTTTTTTACCCAGCGCTGGGTTGCCAAAATAACCCAAATTGGGTTGTTTTTAACCCAGCATTTTTGTGTAGCAAGCTGTCTGTGAAGCGCCTGTGTAAACACAGACATCAGAATGACGCTTCAGGTCAGGCTGCCAGTAACTTAACACATCGAGTATCTTTCACACTCTAATGGACAAATGCACAATTGGAAAGTATTATGTATTGCAGTTGATTTAATGAACTTAAAATACTGTATGACTGCTTTTCCACCCCAACCTGCATGTTACTCTGTAGTTCAGTTTCATTTATTTCATTTTGTCATATCCATTTTGTTAGATTATATTGCATTCTCTGCCAGATATTACTGTGAGTCTTCCTGTGTTCTCTCTCCTTCCTGTCTACTCTATTCTCCCTCCCTATACCTCTTTGTTTTTAAAGTATATGTAGTTTGAAAAACTAAGAAGCTATTCTTCTCTTAGAATTGTTTTACTTCTGTATGGCACATCTTTTGTTTTGTATGACGCACATATGTAACACCGACACAATGGATCTATATAATCTAATGTGGGAGAATAAACTTGGAAGAAAATTGTGAACATATAGTTGGCTTCATGTTCATAATTCTTTCCATGGGCCCATGCAAGGACTGAGAATAGTCGGACGGCATGGAAAGATAAAGAGCTATGATATTTATTAACAAATGGGGGCTCGTCTTTCCGGGAATTTCTACAGACAGGTGATGTATTTATAAGGATTATAGAAGTATGATATGCTCGGATCAGTCAGAATTGATTACTGCCCTTTTTGGCATTATGCCAAGAAGGAATTGCTTGCTCTTTTCCTGCAACGAGGAACTGGCTTTATTAAAAATAAAATAAAGTGCTGCTATATATGTTATTAATTGGAAGACATTCCTTAAATTTTGGACAGCTGCACAGAATGACTGACCATAGCACAGATTGCTTATATGCAGTTGCCAATGGGCGATTCAACATGAAGAAAGAGACATTATGGCTGTGCAGGAAAAGGTGATAAGTGATCAGCTACACCCCCTGTAAGAGGAATTCCATACTAAAACAGACTGGATTTAGAATAGGCAGGAGTTGCTGTGAAATACAGAAAGAGTTTTGGACTCTGCTTTAAAGACAGGGCTTCTTGTAAAGCTGATAAATGTGATAGATGTTCCAGGATTCCTTAAAAAAAAATAGGGGAATAGAAGGGCACAAAGTGTCCAAGGTCAAAATATGGATGGTAAAGCAATGAAACTGGTCACTCCATCTTGATTTAATAGATATTTCTTAGGGCTGAATTTAAGGAATAACTTTAAAATTCCAAATGAATTGAAATTACAAATGCTGTCCTACCCAGATATTGCGGTCGCCATGGATCCAAGGAGATTTCCAATCTTTTTAGAGCAGCTCATGAGCAATAGAAAGAGATAATAAAGATGAAATTAAAGTGCACAGTTAAATGATGAACTATATTTAGAAATTAAAATTGGTTCTTTTAATTATGGCATGCCTAGACCAAAAATATTATTTGGAAAAAAATTAAAAAATTTGGGGTTCATGATCACGATGTGAAACTCATCCCCATTGTGATGGACATTGTCCAACTGTTTTAGTCCAACGTTTAGACACTGTTGCCACAGTGCCTACGTTTAGTAGCTTGTCAGTAGGATGTCATGATGGATTTCATCAAACTGATTTTGTGTCAAATGTATTAAATACAGTGTGCTTGTTAACATGTTACTTGTGGGCTGAGTGTTTCACAGGAAAAAACTTGATATTAATGGGTGAAAAGCACTGATCTATAATAGAGAACTGGATAGCTCATGACGTCATAGAAGTGAAGCCACTGCGCCGCCATATTGCTATTTCCTAGTATTCGCAAACAGTCTACTGAATGAATACGAAATTATACGATTTTAATGAGAAAACATCACGTAACAAGTCGGCGTTTTCATATCTGACGTCTCACTGTACTTTCTCACAACGCAAACGTCCTAAGCATGTAAACGGTTATTGTTTAATGTCGGGAATTCCCTCCGCTTATTAAAAAGTTACGTTCATATACATTACAGGAGCGAACATCAGATGAACATGATAAACATCGGACGTTCACCGTTTACAAATGACAAAATGCTCCTTCTGAAAAGATTTATGCTTTGTATACATATAATTTGCCTTGTACAGTTAATAATTGTTTATGCTATTTTGTTACAGTGTTTTTATTCGTAACGTTATGTTATAGGTTTCAACAGTGATTTCGTTAACATAATTTTGAAGCAGGTAATGATTTAAACGTTTGTTAATTCAGCCTACATAACATTCTTTTTGAGATAAATGTTAATAATAAACGTTAATAATGCAAAAATGTTAAATATAACATTTTGAATATAGCAATATCAAAGATTTAAATAACTAAAAAGATAAAATGAAAATGAAACTTTAAAAATGAAACTAAAACTGTCAGCAGATGGCGTTAAATCATTCTCAACTCTCTTCAGGAATGTGTAATTGAATCAATGACTCAGATTCGTTTTAAAACGCACGGTTATTTATAAACGGAACAGCTGTGTTTGAATAGAGATGCGGCTGGCTTTGTTTCAGATTTTCATTGACGAAATTGAGCAAAATCAGGTGGTGTTGTAGTCAGATAAATGTAATTTAAGGCACTTAATATAATTTGTGCGATCTTTAAGAGTTTGAAATAGATGTTGCTCACTTAGGGACATTAAAATACACATCATAACTTGGAGAAATAACGCTGACTAATTACAATTGGTACGGATTAAAGACAAAGCTTTATTTCCAAGATTTGAATTTCAATACAACATAGAACAATACAACAGACTTGTATTGTATTATTTATTGTATATTCGAATCAATTTCAGATACTAATTCCAGATATATGTTCATGTTTACTATTTCCTGCATAATTCCTTACGTTAAGAAATATATTTTGTGTTTGATCAGTTAACTGTGTCAAGTGCGCAGCTGACACACCCACCTGAACGATTTCAAAACATCGCTTATCTTGCTCGAAAAGACGATAAACACTGCAGATAAGATTTTAAGTAAAAATGAATTTACATAAACATATCATAAAAACTAGTCCTGTGTGACTGGTATGCTTAAAATCGGGTGATTTTAGGTCAGCGGTTTCGCTGTGAGTCAATTGTGCTCTCTGTCGGTAGGGAATAGTAAGATGGCGGATCGAACACTTCCGGTGGCTTCACTTACTGACGGCAGTTTAGAACGCAATGAGCGATCCAGTCATTATATATAGATCAGTGGTGAAAAGCCTTAATAAAAAGGCAGAAATTTGATGGATAGTGAGACACCTTTAAACAACAAAGAAATAATTGAGCTGAATTGAAAGTCACTGTATATCACTCAGAAGTGATATACAAGGGGGAACTTAAAGAAAAGACAGCCCTCAGTCCACATGAATTTTCCTCACAGGTCACCTCAGTAAGGATCGATTGGATGATGAGTAAACATGTTGTCTCTAACAAAAGGATTTTAAGGTCTCCTTTCACAGGTAGAAGTAGTTCTGCTGAAACCAGGGATGGTTTACTCCACTAATCTGGAATGTCCACGTGATGGAGCGAGATACATGGTGGAGCATCCTGAGTTCATAGGCGTGCTTCTAACTCTGGCAGAGGCAGAAGAGTCCCCAAGGGGGACCAACAAGGAGAATGAGCAAACTCAACTGGTGGCTTAAAAGCCCACTGTTTGCTCCAACTGATAAAGAGCCTGCCTGAATCAAGGAAAGACTGAGGAGCAACTCCATCAGTGTTTGAGAAGAAAAAGGAGAATGCAAGAGAGGCTGATTAAATCATTTTGATCCTGAAATCATCCTGATATAGCGTGGAATGAAGAAATTACGATGAGGTTTAAATTTATCAAAAGATTTATGTTTATCTGTATGACATTACTAATAAATGTTGTTTTAGCTGATTCAAGTCACTGCATAGGTCTAAAAAGTAGCATAGGCTTTAAAAGTAAATTTGTTAGATTGCCGTAAGAGAGTATTAATTATATAATTGGAAATAAATGGACCCAATGACATTAAAAGCCTGAGAGCTGCAGTAAGTCCTCAATACAGCAAAAGTCCAGGTGACATTAGGGGTTGTTTCTTATGGTGGTCCACATCTGACTGTCCTGGTGAAAATCTAATAAAAAAATCTAAATAGTTAAATAAATAAGCCTGCTCACCTGTACATATTTCTTTGTAAATATGGGTGAGGAAAACTGGCTAGATAATGAAGATATACAATACATCTGCTATGAACATGAGGTAGTGAGTAGCCAACCATATTGTTGAGTCTGAGGCCAAGGAAAAGCTACAAGGCTTACATTTACCTGCACAGCAAACCTACTAGACTATGACAAAAAGGCAATGTGTGATATAGTAGGAATATCATGTTGCACATATATCTCTGATAATAATGTTGATTTATTTAAGTTTACTGAATATGAATAGAAATGCTTAGGAAGCATAGGCAAAGGAAGTAGTGAATACTCAGAATGATTTTTGTCTTGATTCACAAGTTAGTAAAGATGCTTGCAAGTGCTATGATGAACAGAACTGTTAAATGTGCAGAGATTAAGTGGAATGAGAAAATGTTGATCTGATGTTAATGAATTGGGCAGAGAGCCTTTATGATGTTTATTATAAACAAATGGGGGAACTGTTTGATTATATTGCACTCTCTGCCAGATATTACTATGAGTCTTCCTGTATGTGTTCTCTCTCCATCCTGTCTACTGTATTCCCCCTCCCTATACCTCTTTGTTTTTAATATAAATATAGTTTGAATAACAGGATGCCTCTGGAAAGAAGCTATCCTTCTCCCAGAACGGTTATACTTCTATATACAATTGGCTTCATGTTCATAATTCTTTCCATGCAAGGACTGAGAATAGTCGGACGCAGTCGAAAGATAATAAGCTATGATATTTATTCACACATTTCTTTTAGGATTTTCCTGTGAAGAAATCCTGAACGAGGTTTGAGATGAAGGAAACCAAGTGGCTACTCATTGCATGAACAATTTTAAAAATCCATGTAATATGTGAGCTTTTTTAAAATCTCAAAATGGCACTTGGATTAAACATGCAGATAAAGGGGAAGTAATACATTCCTTATAATAAATTGCATCACTTTAATGATATTTCAGTTGTAATGAATTGCATAAATTTAAAAAAATGTTGTCAAGCCACTTGAGTCACATACTTTATTGATGTTTTTATACCTTTCTGGACATTGGAAGTGGTAGTTGCGTAGACTATTAATAGAGGGACAGAAAGTATATACCCAGATTTCATTAAAAATACATTTTATTTGTGTTCTATATACTATAAAATGTAACATTTATCTACCTAATATGTGACGTTGTAAAGACTACGGCAAACCAGCTGTTCTCCCGTAGTAGACGGCTACAGTAGAACGTCAAGAAGTGGCAGTTAAAGTCGTGAACGCGCAATATGACGTCGGAACGACGAAAAAGAAAAAGAAGTTTATTATTCAAGTGCGCTATTAGTATACTTTTTTAAACTAAAAATACTTCCAGTATACTTCTATGTACTTCTCAGATATGTACTTTATATACTTCTCAGAAATATACTTAAAATTACATTTAAGTATGCTTGATTTATACTTAAAAAAAGTCTAAGTAATTGAGCTATATTTGTGCTCTGAGAATCCGTGTTTTCATTGTTATACGCTAGGGGGCTATTTCACATCTTCCGTACAGAATTTCCAAAACGCGAGTGAAGAATCCGCTTCTATGTGTAATCACAACGGCAGCAAAACCCTTGATATGTTAAACTGTGTAACGTTATGGAATAAAATGTCGACCCATGAAGAGGTTTATTTTTTATTTATGCAACTTACCCACATTCAAGTGTTTATAAAAAAAAAGAATGCATGAAGCTAGAATAAAATGTTTTTGTTTACAAGCAGATGCTCTGTTCTTTAATGTTTTGTATGTTAAGATATTCAAATAACAAAATATATACAAATTAATACCTAAATAGAGACATAGTAGTATACTTAAAGTATGATGTAAAGTAAACTTAAAGAAAAGTATACCTGCAGTATAAAATCATTAAACTAGTAGTTTACTGAGACTATACTTAAAAGTGTACTAAAAGTATTCAATTATTAAACAATCAGTATACCTATAAGTTCGCTGTTAGTATACTTGCAGTACAAACTAAAAACATAGATGTAAACTAGTTGTGTACTCAAAGTTTACTTCTGTTACTCTTGAAGTATACTTTCATATACTAGAAAGTGGGCCATTTTAGTCCCAAGGAGTATTGAAATAGTACATTTCCAAGTATACTACTAGTACACTGATATTTGTATACTTACTACATAAAGTATACTTAAAAATATACTTGAACTTTACTTAAGTATACTTAATAAAATAAACTTTAAGTATACTGCTTTTTGTTAAGGGATGGCCAGATGTTGTACATTATGGGCTACTTGCTATCCGGAAACTACTGACAGAAATGTGTTCACTGACTTTTCTTTCATATTTCATTAGGTGAAGATCAGACAAAAGCAGTGGGTGACAAAGTGTCTTTTCGTCCAACCAACATAAATCCTCCAGTCACCAGCATTATATGGAAACACAGAGGCAGCAGTGGAGTTGTTATCAAGGCGATTGAATGAGATGATGAGGGTACAGCCATCCCGAATAAGAGATTGCAAGGCATCACATCTCTTGATGAGAAAACTGGACAAATCACTATAACTAATTTAACTGTTGAACATAGTGGAGTTTATACCATCGACATCAACAGTAAAGAGCAGGAACAAAGATTCAACTTGAAAGTTATGGGTAAGTGAATATTGATTATTATATTCATTAATATTAATACTGTAATTGTAATGGTATGAGATTGTGATATCATGGTACTTTGATAAATACCATGGTGTATCAAGTAAGCACTTCCAAGAATACCATGATACTGTACATTGTCTGTGTACATTTTGATTAAGCAGAAATGAGAAAATGGATCCTTTGGCTTCTTAAACTGGACAGGGCAGGTCCTAGATTGGGCTTTCCTCCGTGCAAACTATAATGCTTTCCACAGAAATATTTATTTCAGAGATATTAACCTGCATTCAGCGTGTTTTATTTAGCAGATGTGGAACACAGATCATCAGTCAAGTGTACACACGCTGCAGTTGTAACTTTTCCTTTAGACAATAACAGTTGATTTTTTTAATGTAATCATAGCTGCAGGAACATCACATTTTGCCAGGTTATGAGTGTGCACAACCTAGACGCTTAAGTAAAAATATTGCGTTTTGATTTGTATCAAAATACTATAATATTACAGTCTGATACCATCATTAATGTGTTTCATTGTTGCTTTCACAGAGCGGATCCCTAAACCTGTGATAAAAACAGAGAAGAGCACTAACCCTGATGCCGTGTATTTAATATGCGAATACAGTGAAACAATCACCTGGAAGAATTCTGCTGCAGATACACTGAAGGGCTCAAATCACAATCCAGAGAGCTCATCATAGTCGAAAACAAAAGAAAGCCAGACAACTTCTACACCTGCACACTTAAGAGCGCCGTGAGTGAGGAGACCAGTGATCCGGTCTATGAGAGAGATCTGTTTAAAGGTAAGACAACAGTTGATTTCATTATTTACTAATGAGGAAAATCACTTTGAGTCAGAATAATTTTGGATGGTTTTCGGTGGTACTTAGATGCACCTTTCTTTAGACGTTAGTAGTATTTGAACACCTATGTCAAATGTCTGAATGTCATTACATTAAATAAAATATCAAAGCAAATATCATTAATTTGAAAGAATGACAGCAAAAGACTTATTTTCATGTTTACTATTGTACTTTTTTGTTCTAGTGATTGTCTAGAAATTAAGCAGGTGGTACTAACAGAGACTTGCTTGTTTGAAGGTTCATTAACATAATATCTCGTATTTCATTCATTAGGTAAAGATGTGAAGAATGCAGCTTCATTTCATCCAGGCACAGCTCATTCTGCCCCAGTGTTAAATTTGTCACCGATTTATCTTTTAGTCATAGTTTGTGTCTTTTAGTCGGTCACAACATGACTTAAGCAGTGTTGGGGGTAACGCAGTACAAGTAACACAAGTTACGTTATCAGATTACTTTTTTCAAGTAACTAGTAGAGTAACGCATTACTTTTTAATTTACAAGAAAATTATCTGAGTTACTTCTTCAAAAAAGTATGTATTTAATCCCATTTTATTTACCAGTGTCTTTGCTGCTGACCTTTGTTGATCCAATTCAACTATACTCATAAGCAAAACTAACATTTGTGCTTCATTTTTCTCATTGCTAAAGAGTGTTGAACTTCCGTCTCCTACAGTTCTACTGTATAGATGTGAATTTACTTTTCCTTCAGCCTTGGGCTTATTAATTTCACTTTTTGGTGTGAAAGGGCTTTTACATTTGCTAAAAATCAGACTTTTTATACTAAAAACAAACAAGCAAGCCCTGCCCAGATTTAAAAAGTAATGCAAAAGTAACACAAAAGCAATGCAAAAGTAATGTAACACATTACTTTCCATAAAAAAAAAAAAGTAATTTGGAGTAACGCCATATTGTAATGCATTACTTTTAAAAGTAACTTTCCCCAACGCTGCTTAAAGGAGAAGTCCACTACCAGAACAACAATTTACAGATAATGTACTCACCCCCTTGTCATCCAAGATGTTCATGTCCTTCTTTCTTCAGTCGTAAAGAAATTGTGTTTTTTGAGGAAAACATTTTAGGATTTTTCTCCATATAATGGACTGATATGGTGCCCCGAGTTTGAACCTCCAAGATGCTGTTTAAATGCGGCTTCAAACAATCCCAGCCGAGGAAGAAGGGTCTTATCTAGTGAAACGATTGGTTATTTTAATTTTAAAAATACAATTTAAATACATTTTAATCTCAAACCCTCGTCTCGTCTTACTCTGCCTGAACTCTGTGTATTCTAGCTCAAGACAGTTAGGGTATGTCAAAAAACTCCGAACATACACTACCAGTCAAAAGTTTGGACATACCCTCTCATTTAATGTTTTTTTCTTTATTTTCATGACTATTTACATTGTAGATTCTCAATGAAGACATCAAAACTATGAATGAACACATATGGAATTATGTAGTAAACAAAAAAGTGTGAAATAACTGAAAACATGTTTTACATTTTAGAGTCTTCAAAATAGCCACCCTTTGCTTTGATTACTGCTTTGCACACTCTTGGCATTCTTTCGATGAGCTTCATGAGGTAGTCACCTGAAAATTGTTTTCCAACAAAGGAGTTCCCAGAGATGCTGTGCACTTGTTGGCCCTTTTCCCTTCACTTTGCGGTCCATCTCATCCCAAACCATCTCGATTGGGTTTAGGTCAGGTGACTGTGGAGCCAGGTCATCTGGCGCAGCACTCCATCACTCACCTTCTTGGTCAAATAGCCCTTACACAGCCTGGAGGTGTGTTTGGGGTCAGAGTCCTGTTGAAAAATAAATGATGATCCAACTAAATGCAAACCGGATAGGATGGCATGTTGCTGCAGGATTCTGTGGTAGCCATGCTGGTTCAGTGTGCCTTCAGTTTTGAATAAATCCCCAACAGTGTCAGCAGCAAAGCACCCCCACACCATCACACCTCCTTCTCCATGCTTCACGGTGGGAACCAGGCATGTAGAGTCCATCCGTTCACCTTTTCTGCATCGCACAAAGACACAGCGGGTGGAACCAAAGATCTCAAATTTGGACTCATCAGACCAAAGCACAGATTTCCACTGGTCTAATGTCCATTCCTTGTGTTTCTTGGCCCAAACAATCTCTTCTGCTTGTTGCTTTTGCTTAGTAGTGGTTTTTTTAGCAGCTATTTGACCATAAAGGCCTGATTCGCGCTGTCTCCTCTGAACAGTTGATGTAGAGATGTGTCTGCTACTAGAACTCTGTGTGGCATTAATCTGGGCTCTAATCTGAGGGGCTGTTAACTTGCGATTTCTGAGGCTGGTGACTTGAATGAACTTATCCTCAGCAGCAGAGGTGACTCTTGGTCTTCCTTTCCTGGGGCGGTCCTCATGTGAGCCAGTTTTGTCGTAGCGCCTGATGGTTTTTGCAACTGCACTTGGGGACACATTCAAAGTTTTCGCAATTTTCCGGACTGACCGACCTTCAGTTCTTAAAGTAATAATAGACTGTCGTTTCTCTTTACTTAGCTGATTGGTTCTTGCCATAATATGAATTCTAACAGTTGTCAGATAGGGCTGTCAGCTGTGTACCAACCTGACTTCTGCACAACACAGCTGATGGTCCCAACCCCATTAAGAAGGCAAGAAATTCCACAAATGAACCCTGACAACTCACACCTGTGAAGTGAAAATCATTTCAGGTGACTACATCATGAAGCTCTTTAAGAGACAGCCAAGGGTTTGCAGCACTGTCAACAAAGCAAAGGGTGGCTACTTTGAGGAATCTAAAATATGAAACATATCTAGAGTTATTTCACACTTTTTTGATTGCTACATAATTCCATATGTGTTCGTTCATAGTTTTGTTGTCTTCAGTGAGAATCTACAATGTAAATACTCATGAAAATAAAGAAAAAACATTAAATGAGAGGGTGTGTCCAAACTTTTGACTGGTAGTGTATTTTCTCATTCAACTTCAAAAATAATTTCAAGATCATCCTACATCGCTGCAGAAGTTCTGACCCAGTCTTTGCAAAGTGAACATGCAAAGAAGATCAAACACCCTCAACAAAAAAGGTAAAACAGCGATATAGGATGATTTTGAAGTTGAGAGAAAAAATATGGTCAGAGTTTTTCGACATACTCTGTCTTGAGCTAGAATACACAGAGTTCAAGCAGAGTAAGACTGTCATAACTTTTTTTTTAGACAATAACAATTGATTTTTAATGAACTGCAATGATCGCGGCATGTCGCATTTTGCCAGGTTATGAGTGTGCACAACCTAGATGCTTAGGTAAAAATGTTGCGTTTTAATTTGTATGAAGATACTATAATATTACAGCCTGATAGCATCATTTAAGTTTTCCATTGTTTCTTCCACAGTCCCCAAACCTGTGATACAAATAGATAGGAGTGATAAAAACCCTGGTGTTGTGCATTTAATATGCAACTACAGTGAAACAATCATCTGGAAGAATTCTGCTGGAAAAATACTGAAGGGCTCACCGCACAATCGGACAGGAGAGTTCATCACAGTTGAAAACAAAAGAAATCCAGACAACTACTACACCTGCACACTCAAGAACGCCATGAGTGAGGAGACCAGTAATCCGGTCTATGAGAGAGATCTGTTTAAAGGTAAGACACCAGTTCACTTCATTATTTACTAATGAGGAAAATCACTGTAAGTCTGATTAATTTTGGGTAGTTTCCGGTGGTACTTAGATGCACCTTTCTTTAGTTAGTAGTATTTGGACACCTATGCCAAATGTCTGAATGTCATTACATTAAATAAAATATCAAAGAAAATATCATTAATTTTAAAGAATAACAGCAAAAGACTTATTTTCATGTTTACTATTATACTTTTTTGTTCTAGTGATTGTCTAGAAATTAAGCAGGTGACTTGAAAAAGACTTGCTTGTTTGAAGGTTCATTAACATAATCTCTCATATTTCATTCATTAGGTAAAGATGTGAAGAATGCAGCTTCATTTCGTCCAGGCACAGCTCATTCTGCCCCAGTGTTCATTTTGTCAACGATTTTTCTTTTAGTCGTAGTTTGTGTCTTTTAGTCGGTCACAACATGACTTAAGCAGTGTTGGGGGTAACGCAGTACAAGTAACACAAGTTACGTTATCAGATTACTTTTTTCAAGTAACTAGTAGAGTAACGCATTACTTTTTAATTTACAAGAAAATTATCTGAGTTACTTCTTCAAAAAAGTATGTATTTAATCCCATTTTATTTACCAGTGTCTTTGCTGCTGACCTTTGTTGATCCAATTCAACTATACTCATAAGCAAAACTAACATTTGTGCTTCATTTTGTTCATTGCTAAAGAGTGTTGAACTTCCTTCTCCTACAGTTCTACTGTATAGATGTGAATTTACTTTCCCCTTCAGTCGTTTCACTACGACGTTACATATGGGAACTCGCTTGAGAGTCCAATCATCTCCAAGCCTTATTCAAAAGGCCAATGAACATTCATGAACATTGGCGAGTGGTATTTGCATGCCGAGCCACTCCCCCGTACATACGGGTATATAAGATGGCGGCGTGCAACCACTCATTCAGATTTTTGCTTTGGAGCCTCGTCTCTAGCCTAGTAAGAGTTCCTGTTTAAAAGTAAAAAAAAAAAAGAGTTCCAGTTCTCTCTCCGCTGGCGTGCTGCCAAGACTAAAAGAGCCTCACAGAAGAGCGTTTGGCAGCCGCCAGCGAGATCCTGCGGGCGGCCGTTTTCACGGCCAGAAAAGCCACTTGCATTCCAGCGAGTCTCCCCGTTTGAGTGCACAGTTGTGCCGCGGTCCTCCCTGGGCAAACCGGGATCTAAAAGAGCTAATTTCTCACGGCTGTCGAGGACATTTTTCCCGGGATGTCTCTCCGGCCGTGCGCTTCTCTATGCGGCAGTTTCCTCGCCTCGCTGGACGGACATGATCGCTGTCTCACGTGCCTGGGCCGAGAGCACGCTGAGGCAGCGTTCACGGATGGTTCATGCGTTCATTGCGAGCGCATGACCATGGCCGCGTTAAGGTACCGCCGCTCGTTCGCGAGTCGGCTCCCCTCGTTGCCTTCCCGCGGTAGGTCGTTGAGCCGTCAAGGTTTTTCGGCGACCGCGGCGAGGCACTTGGGGGACCTTAAGGTGACTGTGCAGAATGCTCCGCCGGCCAGCAAAGCCCCGCGGACTTCTGCATCACCACGCGGTTCCGTTGAGTGGCCAGAGCAGTACGCTTCCCCGCACGCCGGGCTGAGTGTCTCCTTTGGTGCTCCTCAGGAGGTAGAGATGTCTGCCTCAGCATCAGAGGGAGAGTCGGAAGGTGAGGCGGACGTCTCGGCGGGTCAGCACCCCTCTGTGGTCGCTGCCCCGTCTGAGGCGGACGCCGAACTTTCGGCTATGCTCCTCCGAGCCGCCAAGGAGATCGGTCTGGAGGTGCCTAAAACACCTCCGGCCGATCCTTCGAGGCTGGATGATTGGTATCTGGGGAGGTCATCCGCGGCATCGCCGCGCTCCCCCCCAGTGCCTTTCTTCCCGGAGGTGCCTTTCTTCCCGGAGGTGCACGAGGAGCTGGTGAGGACGTGGCGTGCTCCGTATTCATCTCGTCCACGCCCCAGCTCCTTTCCCCTCGCCACCCTCGACGGCGGGGCAGCCAAGGGTTATGTGGCGGTCCCTCAGGTTGAGCGCGCCGTTGCGGTGCATTTATGCCCGCGGGGCGCCGCCACTTGGCGGGATCGGCCCCATCTCCCGTCCAGGGCGTGTAAGCTTTCGTCCGCTCTCTTGGGCAGGGCTTATCACGCCGCTGGACAGGCTGCCACTGCCCTGCATGCCATGGCGACCTTACAGGTCTACCAAGCCAAGGCATTGAAACATCTGCACGAGGGTGGCCCTGACCAAGGGGCGATGCAGGAACTCCGTGCCGCCACCGACTTCGCCCTCCGGGCGACCAAGGTGACGGCACGTTCCCTTGGCCAGGTGATGTCCACAGTAGTGGTACAGGAGCGACACCTATGGCTGACCCTGGCTCAGATGGCAGACGCCGACAAAGCTCGCTTTCTCGACGCTCCCATCTCCCAGGGCGGCCTATTCGGCGACACCGTCGAGGACTTTGCCCAGCAGTTCTCGGCGGTCCAAAAGCAGACGGAGGCAATCAAACACATCCTCCCTCGGCGTGACACTTCCACCACGTCCGCGAGGCCTCAACCTCCGCCTGCCCGTCGCCGAGGGCGCCCCCCTGCGGCTCCAAAAACACCGGCTTTGTCCCCCGCCGAGGCACACGATGCCAGACTGGCGGCCCGGCGACGAGCCGGCCGCGGGAGAGGGGCGCCGCCCGCGTCTCAGGGACCGGCCAGGAACACCCGCAGGAGAGCTGCGAAGCGTCCCTGACGCGGGCACCCCAGAGGTGAAGAAGATTGCTCTTTGTGAGATGACAACACCTGCGTCCCCTATCCCGGTGGAGGGCCGGGAGCCACTATGTGCTCAGACGCTGCCGTCGGCCCACGGGTCGACGGTACCCACAAATTCACAAAAAGAGTCGATTTTCTCACCTTTGGGGCTTCGACCCCGAGTTTCCTTTTCGAGCAACGCCTTGCATCCTCGGATCCGGACTCGGAGGTCGATATCGCCAGCGCGGGAACCAGGGAAGAAGGTAAGCGCTGCCCAGTGCAGTCAGACTTTTCTCCAGGACGTTTTTCCTTCTGGATCAGTCCCCTTCCCCTTCCCCCCACAGGCTGCCCCACCGCGGGTACATCGCTCCACGCTCCGTTGATTCCCCTGGCGACCAGGCTGGGAGCTTGGCTTCAGCTTCCCAGCCTCTCGCAGTGGGTGATCCGGAAGGTACGTCTCGGCTATGCGATTCAGTTCGCCAGGCGTCCGCCCAGATACAGAGGCGTCCTTTCCACTTCTGTCCACTCGGACACACATGCCTCTGTCCTGCGTGCGGAGGTTGCAGTCCTACTGGCGAAGGTGATTTGGAGCTGATTTGGAGCAATTTCGGCAAAGCCCAGATAGATCTGTTCGCTTCCCCCGAATCCTCCCACTGCCAGCTGTTTTACTCCCTCAGCGAGGCTCCCCTCGGCAGGGACGCGCTGGCACACAGCTGGCCTCCGGGGCCCAAGTACGCCTTTCCCCCAGTGAGCCTCCTTGCACAGACACTGTGCAAGATCAGGGAGGACGAGGAGCAGGTTCTGCTGGTTGCGCCATACTGGCCGACCCGGACCTGGTTTCCAGACCTCATTTCCCTTGCGGCAGCCCCTCCCTGGAAGATCCCCTTGAGGAGAGACCTTCTTTCTCAGGGGATGGGCACAATTTGGCACCCGCGTCCCGACCTATGGAACCTGACCTATGGTCTGTTTGTTGACTGGTGCTCCTCTCGTGGAGAGGACCCACAGAGATGTCCGATTGCAGTAGTGCTTTCCTTCCTGCAGGAGAAGTTGGAGCGCAGGCTGTCCCCTTCGACTCTCAAAGTGTACGCTGCTGCCATCGCAGCGTATCACGATGTAGTGGATGGAGCATCCCTTGGTAAGCACCAACTGGTCGTGAGGTTCCTTAGAGGTGCGAGAAGGGTTAATCCCCCTAGACCACACCTCGTACCCTCTTGGGATCTTGCCGTCACCCTCCAGGGTCTACGGCAGGCCCCATTTGAGCCACTCGCATCAGTAGAGCTGAAATATCTGTCTCTTAAGACAGCGCTCCTGACCGCGCTGGCCTCCATCAAGAGGGTAGGGGACCTACAAGCCTTCTCTGTCAACGAAGCGTGCCTGGAATTCGGGCCCGGCGATTCTCACGTCATCCTGAGACCCCGGCCCGGTTATGTGCCCAAGGTTCCCACCACGCCTTTCCGCGATCAAGTGGTGAACCTGCAAGCTCTGCCCCTGGAGGAGGCAGACCCGGCCTCTGCGCTGCTGTGTCCAGTTCGTGCCCTCCGTATATATGTGGACCGCACTCGGCACTTCAGACGCACCGAGCAGCTCTTTGTTTGCTTTGGAGGTCAGCAGAAAGGGAATGCTGTCTCCAAACAGAGGTCGGCCCATTGGGTGGTAGATGCCATCTCCCTGGCATATCAAAACCAGGGAGAGCCATGCCCCTTAGGTGTTCGTGCCCACTCCACAAGGAGTGTTGCCTCATCCTATGCGTTGGCTCATGGCGCCTCACTAGCAGATATCTGCAGAGCTGCGGGCTGGGCGACACCTAATACCTTCGCTAGGTTCTACAACCTTCGCATTGAGGCCGTGTCCTCCCGTGTCTTAACATAGACATCAGGTAAACGGGAGACCGGCTGGTGTTGGCTTGCTGCGCCACTCCTAATGGATCCGTGCGCTATATCCCTCAGTTGTTCCCTCCGGTGAACCTTGGGTCCTCCATGCCCCGCAGTCAGGCCTAGCTGCGGAGTAGTGCCTGACTGTGCTCCGGCTGGGTCTCCTTCACCCAGCAGGTTGTGGCAACATGTCTCAGTATTTTTCCAAGGTCAGCTAGAAGGCCGCTGTTTCCCTCATATATCTCTACAAGTTATAGATATATTGAATTATTTTTATTCCACATGTAGACATCTCATGTGCTCCGCCCCCCCAACTTCTGCTTCAGTAACAACTGGCATCCCTGTGGGGTCCCCTATTGGCCCTCAGGGCGTTGGGAAGGTTACGTTCATATCCATCTGCTGACACGTCCGCCTGTCAGCACGTGGGTCTGTGCATAACGCGGCGTCTGGTTCGTGGCCTGTTCCATGGGTCTGTTCCCATATGTAACGTCGTAGTGAAACGACTGAAGGGGAACGTCTAGGTTACATACGTAACCCTCGTTCCCTGAAGGAGGGAACGGAGACGTTACATCCCCTGCCACGACCTGACGTCGCGCTGACGCCGGGCCGCGGCTCGGCTACTCAGCAAAAACCTGAATGAGTGGTTGCATGCCGCCCTCTTATATATCCGTGTGTACGGAGGAGTGGTTCGGCATGCAAATACCACTCGCCAATGTTTATTGGCCTTTTGAATAAGGCTTGGAGATGATTGGACTCTCAAGCGAGTTCCCATATGTAACGTCTCCGTTCCCTCCTTC
>VONZ01003412.1:0-21997 GCA_012976165.1 Labeo catla
AAAATTGTGGTTGTTGCATTTTAAATAGTAAACATATTTCACAGTATTACTGCTGTATTTTGGATCAAATAAATGCAGGCTTGGTGAGCAGAAGAGAATTATTTTAAAATATTTTAAAAATTACTGTTAAAAATCTTTTGACTGGTCGTGTATATCATGTTGAAATACATAAATGAACATTACATACCTGCCATTTCCAAAGTGTATGATGTTTATATCCTCTAAAGGAAAAAAAAAAAAAAAACTTACCTGCTTCCAGTCAGTGAGTACACCGTATACACTGTAACCGTGTAACCCATAGTAAACCTACACATAGCAAACCTATTGAAAGTGTTATCTTACTTATACTTTACATAATAACTTAAGACATATACTTGAATTTACACATGAAACATAGTGTTACAGAGGATACATTCAGTGCAAAACTACTAAAACAGACAATCAGAGGGTTAAAAAAAGGGGTAAAACAGTGCAAATAGAAAAGGTGCAAGATAAATAAGGGTGTAAGGTTTGTAAAACCCACTCTTACACCCTATGAATAACCAACTTGCTCACATAGTGCTGAGAAAATGTCCAGGATTGCAGAAATTTGGGGTAAAACAGTGCAAAAGAAAAGGTGCAAGATAAATAAGGGTGTAAGGTTAGTAAAGCCCACTCTTACACCCTATGAACAACCCACTTGCTCACAGAGAGCACAGAAATGAACAGCTATACATCTTTGTGCCACTCTAGGAAACAGTTCCTTTTCAGCTGAACACACAAGTGAACATCACATGCCTGGCATTTCCAAGGAGTGTCCTGCCTCTTACCATACTTTGCTTTGCAAAATACACAGATCCGGCAACCAGCAGTAGCATCTGAGGCCTGATCAGTGCCTGGAACTGGCACATGGTGTGCACTGGTCCGTTTTGTTGTTATTGTCTGTGACACACCACAGAGCTCTGCAATTAGTTCTTCCATTAACTCCTTGTGGGTCATGGTGCCGTAAAGCTCTTTGTGTATAATGAAAGAATTGGTGGCAGCAATGAAGTGCAAAAAGATCTTTCTGTACCACTTCATGGCTTTGTGCTGTGTACTGTAGTACTGTATCAGCTGATCAGACAGGTCGACTCCCCCCATGTGTTGGTTGTTGGCAGTCACAGGTGCAGGACATGGAAAACTTTTGGTCCTCCATACATCTTGTGTTTTCACCCTCCTCTGCACAGTGTCTCCTGTATAGGCAGCATGGATGGTGGAACACACAGAGACCTCTCGTGTGTCCATCCACTTCACAAAGACAAGATGTCTGTCCCGAAGCCACCTGATGGAGCCCCTCACAGATTTTTTGGTGAGTGAGTTAGCTGCATTCCGAGGGCAGTCCTTCCTGTTGTCTCTGTAGGTCCCACACGCACCAAACTTCAAAGCAAACAAGTCCGTTAGGAGTTTGGGACTAGTGTAAAAATGATCCATATATACATGGTACCCAGAGCCCAAAACCGTGTGGTCCAGAAGAGATGTCACAGCATCATAAGAAAGTCCATGGCCTGTGGGAAAGTTGCTCTTTCCTGTGTACACAGCAAAATCCACAGTGTATCCATTTGATGAGTCCGCAAGAACAAACAACTTGAACCCCCACCTGGTTGGCTTGGCTTTCATGTACTGAGTCATTCCTGTGTTTGCTTTGCATGCCACCGTTCTTTCATCCGCTGCCAAATTTTTCCTTGGATGGTAGATGGCCTTACATGCATGCCGGATAGTGTCCATGAGGGGTCTGACCCTGAAAAGACGGTCGTGTTCAGCTGTGCCCCTCTTTCTGTCATTGTCCTTGTCTGCATCTGGGTGACTCATGTGCAGATTCCATGAAATGGTGCGGTATCTGTCCCTTGACATGATTGTGGCAGGAAAAGGAACAGAGAAAAGACTGTCCTGCCGCCAGTAGTCTCTGATGGACCTCATCTTCACCATGGCCATGTAGAAGAGTAGCCCAATGTAGCAGTACAGCTCACTGATGCCAAGGTCTGTCCATTTATATTTATGGCTCTTTGCACATGCCCTGGCAGCCTGAGCATTGGTGTTTTGACACAGAGTTGACACAGCAGTTTCAGAAAAAAACATTTTGAAGAGACTCATGGGAGTGTGCGCATCACATGGTCTTAGCTGTGGACCAGGTTCCTGTGCAGGCAGGAATTTCAAAGCCTGTGGTACCATGTCGACATCAGTTTCTGTTTTCCATGACAGAGTGGGTTGCTTATTTGCTTTGCATCTCTTTGAAACAGGTTCTTTTGCACTGTTATACGCACATCTGAAATACAAATAAATAAATAAATAAGCTTGCTGTTTACACAAAGAAACTACATTATTAGCATTATTGTTATGTTTACTGATACTGGTATTAATTTATAGAAAAGGAGACAATTACCACATAGCACACATATTTTGCCATACAGTAAATAAATTAGAGTAACATCTGTAAAATAATGAATGCACACTTACTCTATAAGATTCTGAATGGAGCTAAAAACTGATCGAGGCCTGCGTCCTCTTCCTGTGCAAGATGCCGGTGAAGGTGTGGTCACCGTCCTAAAAGAATGTTGTAAAGGACTGTTAGCATTTATTTTATAAAGTACATTAGTATATGCATACTTGATGGAAAAAAAGGAATAGCAATAACAAAGAAACTATATTCTAACACTATCAACCACAAATAATATTACCATAGGCATAACAAAAGTACAATTTCTATAAAACCATACAGAAGGTTTACTTTTTGTGTTATCCCACCGTTTCAAAACTGACTACTTACTCAGTATGATTTTCCAGCGAACTCAAAACTGAACGACACCGGCGTGCCTTTCTTGTGCAGGAATCCGGTGATGGAGCCACAGTCCTAAACGAAAAGTGAAACAGTTATTAACAATTACTATTTGCTAATAAGTTGCATCACAGATAGGAATGGACACGCGTATGTCTGTTGATGGGTCACTTAGCGGTAACATTTACAGCTTACTATGTTTACACCTCAGACGATGGCCGGGTATAACACATTCAAAACACTTACACCTGAGCAGATATTCGCGAACAGAAGCTTAGTGAACAATTTCACAGTTTGGAAAAATATAGTCTAAACATTAAAGAATGTAAAAATACATGCGCTTTGTACACTATTAAAAAATAAAAGTGGCCTGTAAAGAAATAATTCATATTTCAACCAGTTTTACTCGGAATAGCTGATTTTAGTCTGACAATAGCCTGTTTGAAAATTTCCAATTTTAAATACGTTGCTTTTTATATATAGCCGAGCAACATTTTAAATCATGAAGGTAAGAATAAAAGACTTATTCGTCAGGAATTTTATCCTCCGCTGGGTCCAGACGCTCTTCAAAATGCAAACGTTCGTCATCCGAGTCACGTTCTTCGTCTGAGGAGATGGTAAATTCTTCATCGCTGTCCAGAACCATCCGAAGTGCTTCTTCACCCGTGTAACGTGCCATCATTTAAACGCGCAGACAAAGTAAGTAAATTCTATGATGTAGCTTGACGTTTTATGCCAGCTTTTCGGGGGCGTGTACATGATTACCTGGCTCACCTCAGATAACTTCCATATGAACAGCGCGCTCACTGCGAGGCGGGATCACATTAACTATAATGAGGAGAAACTGTACCTCTTCTGACTTTCATACGAATTACTTAATCAGAGAATATTTGTTGTCGAATTGAATTGGTTTATTTAAAAGTACACATTTCAAGCTTTCTATACATATATTTATTATGTTTGTGAGTCACGTAATCACTGAGATTTAGGTTGTTTTATTTTTGTGTCTGTGAAGAGAGGTGACAGAGACGGAGAAGGCAGAGAGGGCACCTTGTCTGTTTCCTCTGTTTTATAAAAGCATGTGGATTTGTTATTATGTGTGTATACAAATAAAAGAGATTCTACAGATTCGAATGATGTATTGGTTGTATCTGTACGATCTAAAATGACAGAGAATTTTACACTCTTTTCGGCGTTATCGTTAATACATGCCACAAACCGCGCCGATGCGTTTTTCGACCCCAGAGGGTTAAATGTAGCCATAACACTGTTACCAAATTTTCTGGCCTTCTCAAGCTTCACCGGATTGGTTCCAGCCTTACTCTGGCTCACAGCTGACAAGAAGATCTTGATGCCAGGGTGAAGGAGTTTAGGATGGTGCAAGTCCTCCTTCATTACATTCACCAGCTGGACACTGCTGATCTCCACGATGTCGTTGCCGCTACGGTGGATGACTAGGATATCCGGTGCTGAACTCTGCAGGAAGGTAGATCTTCAGGACCAGGATTGAGCACCCGTTCTAGAGGAACATAAGCTGTGTCCCAAAGTTGAGTGCACAGACGAAGTGCGTATTTTAAGTGTGAATGTGTCACAGCGGCACGGCGAAGGCTGTCCCAAACTGAAGTGTGTGGACTCCAAAGTGCGAATTTGAAGGGCGATTGCGTCACAGCGTCACCACGTAAGCTGTCCCAATTCAGAATGCACCCTCCGAAGTGCGCATTCCAAGCCGAATGCGTCACTGCGGTGCGTCGAATGCTGCCGTAAATCGAAAGCGACTTCAAATGCGGTCTCCGATTCCCAGGAAAATGAAGTGTACATCTGATGGACACTTCGCACCCTACCATATCCCAGAATCACTTGCGCATAGATGACGATGGAATTTATATTCAAAGAACATGATGGGTGAGAGTTCTGTTGGGGAATTCACAATGAAATGTAAGTAAACAAACTTTAGTATTTTGTGTGCATGTTCTGCTGTGTCATGTTTTGTAATGTTAAGATTGTAAACCTTTCTTTATATTATAAGTGTTTCCATTTTCCCTTGTTGTAGGACTATTTCAGAGAAAGTGAGCCTGCTGGGGAAAGACTTAAAAAATACAAAGTAAGCAAGTTAATATAGTATTTTTTCCGCTGAAATTCATTGTGCTGTTGTTGTTAACAGGCATGGTTTATTTGCTCTGATTTAGGATCGCAAGTGTCACAAATTTTTAATATCTTTTTTTGTCACTTTGTCAGTGAAACAACGTATTTTCTGTAGTTTATTTTTGTGATGTAAGTTAAGAATGAAATGAACAATTTTTTGTACATTTTGTGTTGTATATTCACGTGTTAATAAAAGAGAACTAATTCTGTACAATTTGTAAATTACAAGGTGTAAATTTCTGTAATGCAGCTTATAATTTTTTCACAACACTCTTCTATACGTTTATTTTATTTTTTGTCCTGTAAATATTTTTTTTCACATTAAAACAAAATTGTTCTATATGTTACTGAAAATACTTTTTACAACTATTTACAACATAGCTTAGGTTTAACATTAGAAAAACAACATCAAGTCCAGCCCTGCCTCCATGTGTTCTGGGGTCTTCGGGGAGGTGAATCTCTTGGTGGCAAATGGCGAACTCCTCAGCAACTCGGTGGACAATGCGGTGGACAGTGGAACGAAGCATGTCAAACACTCTGTTGCCACTGAACATTGAGATGAACAATGCATAATTTTTTATTTATTCACAGTTTTATTTTTATGGTTACTTAACTGCCTAAAATCAGGGTTTCCAAATATGTTCACCATCAAGACAATAAACTATTATAAAATCGCACCTTTGTATATATCGCACCTGCTATATATTTCTGTGTGTATGGTTTAGTATTTTTTTCATATGTATCGTTACATTATTCAAGTTGGTTCAAATGCAATGAATGCATTTAAAATTGTAATCCGGCAAGGATGCAGCAAAACAATATAATTTACCCGGCCATGCTCTTGGCCAAGGCTGAGGTACATCCCCACCATCTCCTCCAGTAAAACATAAAATATAAAAACAAATATGACCGATGCTGGCTCCATAACTTAAACGTCTAAACCTGTCAGGATGGCAGCGCCCCTCTCGCACCGTTGCTATGCGACAGGAGCGGTAATCGGGAACACCTGGTGGCGCAATTAGGAAATCCTGCGAAGGTGGAGCGTGTCATGCACTTCGGAGGGTCCTTCGTGCACTTCGGAGGCGTGGCCTTCGAAGTCCATGCACTTCGAAGTGCGTGCACTCCACATTGGGACACAGCTGGAGGAAGGCAGTGATTCCAAAGCAATACATTCATGTCCTCACCTCTTCACGGTTGCTTGTGTTCTCCAATGGGTCACAGGGTATGAGGTGGAGGGTAATCAGCTGATAATTATTGTGACCGAAATCCTGATTCCAGTTAAACAAGTGTTTTGCTTAATTAATTACTCATGGCTAACCTCAATGTTTCAGTTGTCAATCTGTTTGAATCATACAGTCAAATTTAGTGGGTTTGTGGGTGCCAAACTGCAAATGTGGTAAACTGGAATTTGACATTTATGTGTTGTGCTCTTCCCATCATTCCCAAAAGCTTGCTCTCTTTTGGGGAGTGAATGAGAAAATTGTTTAAGGGATGGCTCAGCCTAAAACTAAACTTCAGTCATCAACAACTGAAACCTCTCCCAAGCTTCTACTGAAAGGAGGTTAGGAGTTGACAATTGAATTTTAGTTTTAGGGGGAAAGCCATCCCTTTAAGATTTAGGCCTAAACATTGATGACATATCTTTGAATACTCAACACAAGTTGTGAACTGTGACTTTAAAAATATAGTGCATACATCTTACGTTCACAAAGGTTTTCATAAAATGAACCTCCTTGAAGGTTTAAAACAGGGGTGCCCAAACTTGGACCTGGAGGGCCGGTATCCTGCAGAGTTTAGATCAACTTGCCTCAACACACCTGCTGGGAAGTTTCTAGTATGCCTAGTAAGAGCTTGATTAGCTGGTTCAGGTGTGTCTAATTGGGATTGGAGCAAAACTCTGCAGGACACTGGCCCTCCTGGACCAAGTTTGGGCACCCCTGGTTTAAAAAGATTAAGATGAATTAAGGATTAAAATGAATCTTCTGAAGGTAGTCCTGGGCATAGGTGGAGAGTGTGCAGCGAGGGGTTAATATTTCACACTTGTTTTCTTTTCTTTTTGGTCTCCTTGTCAAGAAGGAGAACTCGCTTGTATTCAATGATAGATTTTCTCAAGCTGCATTGACAACATTGTGTACTTGCTGTTTAAAGTAATACAAAAGAAAAACAAAACTTAAAAAAAATCTATCTGTCTATATTGAAGGAATGCAAACTGTGTTTTGCCTCGAGAGCAACCATACATTTGTGTTCTGTTTTGCTTTCTTTTATATATATTCTTAATTTATTCTTCATTCATTTATAATCATTAATCATTTAATCATTTTATTATTTCATTTAATCATATAATCATTTATAATAATCATTATAGTCATTTATATATTCATTTTATTGATTCATTAATTGATTAGTCATTTGATTTATTTTTTCCATTGTTGTTTAGTCTTATGACTGTGTAGCTTCAAGGGCTGTTTGTCTTCATGAATAAGAGATACAAGGGATATTTATAGAAACTCAAGGTTTATGGGATGTTGTTGTGAATCAGTTTGGTATAACAATACTTGGGTTTGAGTTCTTCAGATGAAGTCTGAGCATTGAGACATACACAACTAAGACTATTCAGTAAACTTCACTTTCATTGGCTTTTTCCTCACTGTTAATAGTGTTTTGGGTATTTTTGGGCACCAGACAAGACTCAAGTCTGAGTGCGTGTCACGAAAGCTGGGGACACACTACACGACTAGCAGAAACATTCTAAGATGGACCTGAACACACTTAATGACTGTCGACTGGAACAGATTTTAGTCTTTGACAATCGGAAAGGAGAACACAACCTAATGACTGAGTCACTCCACTACATAGCACACTTAACAATTGGCGAGTCACGACTGGACAAATTCTGCCAAACCAAAACCAAAACCAAAACAAACAAACAAAAAAACAACTCTTAAAAACCACAGCATCTACCAGGGCAACACTGGTGCTTTTATTTGAAATCTGTTTTACCTATTGAAACATTAAAGTTTGTTTTAATTTTCTTAATTTGTGCTTAATATAAGAGAAAACATTAGCTTTCCTGCTAATGTCACGGTCTTGAATATGTTTTAATAAAGTCTGATGCTTCTTTCTTTTTGTAATTATTGCATGAGTAGATCCATTTCATGAACTATTCAAGCAATAATATATAAATTATTTTATGTAGGCTAATGTGTAAAATCAGGGATTAAAGGAGAAGTCCACTTTTAGAACAAAGATTTACAGATAACATACTCACCCCCTTGTGATCCAAGATGTTTATGTTTTTCTTCAGTCGCAAAGAAATTATATATTTTTAAGGAAAACATTTTAGGATTTTTCTCCATATAATGCAGCTTCAAACAATCCCAAATCCGTTTTTTTTTAAACGATCCCAACTGAAGAAGAAGGGTCTTATTTAGCAAAAACGATCAGTTATTTACATAAAAATAATACAGTTTAAATATGTTTTAATGTCAAACGCTCGTCTTGTCTTGCTCTCATTGAACTCTGTGTATTCTGGATCAAGACAGTTAGGGTATGTTGAAAAACTCCAATTGTGTTTTCTCCCTTAACTTCAAAAATCATTGAAAAATCATCCTACATCACTGCAGAAGTACCAACCCAGTCTTTGCAAAGTGAACATGCAAAGAAGATCAAGCACCCTCAACAAAAAAGGTAAAACGGTGACATAAGATGATTTTGAAGTTGAGGGAGAACATGAGATGGGAGTTTTTCGACATACCCTAACTGTCATAAACCGGAAAAAACTGTTCAGGCAGAGTAAGATAAGACGAGCGATTGACATTATAAAGTATTTAAATTGTATTATTTTTATGAAAATAACTAATCGTTACGTTAGATAAGACCTTTCTTCCTGGCAAGAATCATTTGAAGCCGCATTTAAACTACATTTTGGAAATGTAAAATCAAAAATTCAAAATTGGGGCACCATATCAGTCCATTATATGAAGAAAAATGCTGAAATGTTTTCCTCAAAAAACTGTTTCTTTACGACTGAAGAAAGAAAGACATGACCCACCCAGCACCAGACGTCATTTGGACGTTGTTTTTTGGGCTAAATCAAGTCGGCCCGTCATGGACTTCTTTTAGCCCAAAAATCGACGTTGAAAATTGGTCGTTGTTTGGTCCGTCGGACTTAGTCCTAATTTAGGCCAAAAATAGACGTCGAAAATTGGTCTTTGTTTGGTCCGTCTAAATTTGGTCCAAAGTTGCCCTAAAATCGACTTTGAAATTTGGTTGTTGTTTGGTCCGTCGGATTTAGTAGTAATTCACATCTGGGACATTTTCTCGTTTGCGAGCCTCACTCATTTGAAATATTTTTTACAGATGCCATTTTCTTTCCTCGCGATGCGGAGCATATGAGGACGGGAAACAACAAAATAAAGTGTTTAATCTTACGCACAAAATGTGTTTTGTAACATCATGTCATTTTATATCGATATTAATGTGCTGTGTGCCGCTAAACTTTTCTCAAAGACATTTTTTTCCCAATCGCCATGCGGAACAGACGAGAGCGCTGTGCTATTAATGTTACCCCTAAACTTTTTCTTTGAGAGATAACGATATTTCCTTTCACTCGCGATGCGGAGCAGACAGGACAGTTGGTTTTATCAAGGAAAATAATAATAATTATGACCACCGTATTTCTGTGTTGTGCTCTCCTGAACTTTTTCTCAGAGAGATATTTTCTTTCGATCACAATGCGGAGCAGATGGGAAAGTTGGTTTTATCAAGGAAAAGTGTTTTACTTCGTTTACATTATGTGTAATATTACTGTATGATGATATTGATATGCTGTGTGCACCTAAACATTTCTTATAGATCTGAATTGCTATGCAGTGCTGAGGTGGAGGTCGCTTTTAACGGAAACACTAGAAGTAAATGTTTTATGTTATTTAAAATCTGTATTTTACAACGTCATATTGATTTATAGTGATGTTTATGTGCTGTACTCTCCTAAACTTTTTCTCAGAGAGATATTTTCTTTAAATCACAATGCAGAGCAGACGGGAAAGTTGGTTTTATAAAGGAAAATGCCAAAAATAAGTGTTTCACTTCATTTACATTATGTGTAATATTACTGTATGATGATATTAATATGCTGTGTGCACCTAAACACTAGAAAGGGAAACACTAGAAGTAAGTGTTTTATCTTATTTAAAATATGTATTTAAGTAAGTGTTTTACTTCATTTACATTATGTATTTTATAAGATAATATTACTTTATGATGACATTTATACATTCTGTGTGACATCTGCTTGCTTTAATGGGCGCACACTGAACATTCAAGTCTGGAGCGGAAGGAGTTACCATAGAAATGGGGCGGAAACTCGACTGTCGAGCAGCAAAACACGTCTCCCACTGTTGTTTTCACAAATTTCAGGTAAGTTTAGTCTCTAATATTACACAAATATTACATGCATGTGTTCCTGACACTTTCTTTCACGAAAATGATACACTTCTGTTGAATATTTACTTTATAGAAATGGTTTATTGTCTTCAGAAAAAGTCTGTTAGCATCTGAACTGTAATGTTAACTATAAGAGGTAAGTTAGGTTAACCATTGACTTGAGCTCTTGTTTATGAAAGTTTGGGCTATTAATGGCGTCTTAATTAACGTTACTTGCTGTTTTGCTTTTTTTTTTATAAAAGTTTTGCAGGCAATTTGTCATTGGATGAAAGGAAGTAAGCTAATTTATTTAACCTATAAGTATGTAATATACGGTTATGTATATGTCATGGAGCGTGAAAATGAGCTGAAAGTACTTTAAACATGTTTTGACCTTTCATGGTAAACAAATATTGATTCCACTTGTCCTGTGACTTCAGCAGTTTCAGAAAAAAACTTCTACAACACAGGAAAAATTCCTGATTTTAAAATTTCTGAAGGGAGCTGCTGACAGAGATATAAAAAACAGGTGATCTGAGAAAGCTTATTAAATTACTTTATATGTATCTTTCATAATATATTTAGCCTATATCACCATGCATCTGTAATTTTCTTTTGCAAAATTATATATATCTGTATACTTTTATGTTTGTTTGCTTGTTAGATATTTTAAAAGGACTTTAACATACAAACATAAGTAACACTGTATATGAGCATTAAATAAGTAAAAGTAAAAATGTAAATTCTGTTATTAAACTGTATTGTTTTGTATATTCTATATATTATTTATTTTTCTTTTCTGCATTTCACCTTTGCTATAGTTTACTTCTAATAAACCTGACATTGTATAATAAATATTTTTGACAGATTGTTTATGTTCCTTCCTAGAATCTTCCATTCTAATGGTCGTGCTCCAGATTTGGAGCGTATCTCCTGTCAAAAAACATCTCTAGACATTATGAACCATATGACCAGTAAGTAATATCTTAAACATACACTACCATTCAAAAATTTAAGGGTCAGATTTGACATGTATTTGAAATAAATCTTTTATGGCAACAACTGCTGCATTTATTTGAATAACATACAGTAAATGTCACGGATTGGCCAGGCTCTGCCACCACTCACACGCAGCGATCACAGTCACCAGAATACTAATCACAGTCACCTGCATTCAATCAGTCACACACGCATAAAAGCACACACCACTCACCACTCATTGTCTGGGCTCGTTAATCCGAAGCGGACTCTTTGTGACGCTCTCTCCGAGTTCACAACATTCTACCTACCTGATTATACTTACCTTTGTCTCTGCTTCATTCCTGTCTGTCCAGTCAAACCGCATCCAGTCAGTGGTGTGTCTGCTTTGAAGTGCATCTCCCGTCGTTCCTGCAGAGGAAACAAACATCATTCAGCTCGTAGATATCCATTCAAGAACTTTGAAAACCTGAACTGTTATACTCACCTTTTTCTGCACGTCATCCTTCATCTGTTGCTCTGCTGTTAATAAATACCTTTACCTTCACTTACCTCAGTTGTCCGTCTGCTTCCGTAACAGTAAGCCCGGACCATAAACAGTGCAACAGCATGAGCAATCCCGATCCGTTCCAGGAACTGGTGGAATCGCTACGGAAGGTTTTATTAAGGTCTCCAGCCACCATACCATCTGCTCCACCTCTCGATGCACCGCCAGCACCGAGCACTTCTTCGACCACCGTTCCTTCCAGTCCCATGGCCCGACCGGCGCCCTACTCTGGCGGGGCGGAGGAGTGCAACGGATTTCTATTACAATGTTCACTTGTATTTACGATGCAACCTGCTTTGTACCCCACAGATCAGCCTCAAATCGCCTTCATAACGTCACTGCTTACCGGACCAGCTCTCCGATGGGCTGAAACCATCTGGCGCCAAGCCGGTCCGGCAGCCCATTCCATCCAGGCTTTCATCGCTCATTTCAAGGAGGTTTTCGGACGCTCGGATGGGGAAGTGTCCGCTGGTGAGCAACTATACCATCTTAAACAAGGAGCAATGTCTTGGTTTGGAACCGAAGCTCCGTTTGCAGTTGGCGGCTTTAGATGACAACATGGGATTAGAGAAATTCATTCAACGATCTCTCCGCTGTTCTGAGCGTATGAAGTCTTACCAGTTCAACCAAGAAACAGTCTCTACTGCACTCCTCCATCTGTCTGAGCCAGTCAACTCTTCAGAACCAGAACCAATGATCCTGGAATCTGGTAAACTCACCTCCGCTGACCGACAGAGGAGGCTGACCCGGGGTCTGTGCATGTACTGTGGAGCTAGCGGGCATGTTTGGTTGAACTGCCCGCTCCGTCCAGTTCGCACATCAGTGAGTGGTATTCGTTCAGACATCGAAAACATGCATCCACTTACCACCAATGTTCAATTAACCACCCTGTCATCCTCTGTTGCAGTCACCGCTCTCATCGACTCTGGGTCAGCAGGAAACTTAATCTCGGGTACCCTCTGTCGCCAGCTACAGCTCCGTACCAAAACCACGTCAAGGATCTACCAAATTCAACCTATAACCGGCGAAATAACTTCAAGAACACGAATCCACCGGAAATGTGAACCTATTAACCTCCAGATTGGACTCCTACACAAGGAGGATATTCAACTTCTGGTTCTGGAGGATGCCAACGTGGACATCATCTTAGGGCGCCCGTGGCTGGTGAAGCATGATCCCATCCTCTCTTGGGGTACCGGGGAAGTGATAAAATGGGGTGAAGGATGTACCACAGGTTGTTTCCCTGAGATCCCTCGACCAGTCCAGAAATCTCTGCCCGTCTATACCACGTCTGTTGAAAGTCCCATCGAAAAACAATCTGTTAAGATTCCTGACATCTACGCTTCCTACAAGGACGTCTTCTGCCCCAAGAGAGCTTCCCAGCTACCTCCTCATCGGCCATGGGACTGTGCCATTGACCTGGTTCCGGATGCTCCAATGCCCAGAGGCAAGATCTACCCGTTGTCACTTCCGGAGACTAAGGCCATGGAGGAGTACATTCAAGAGGCTCTGAGTCAGGGGTACATACGTCCTTCCACTTCTCCTGCAGCATCCAGTTTTTTCTTCGTGGCGAAGAAGGATGGAGGGCTGCGGCCGTGTATCAATTACCAGATCATCAATCAAGGCACCATTAAGTTTCGTTATCCCCTTCCTCTCGTCCCTGCGGCCCTCAAACAACTCCGTTCCGCAAGGATATTCACCAAGTTGGACCTCCGCAGCGCCTACAATCTGGTGAGAATACGTGAGGGGGATGAATGGAAGACCGCCTTCGTGACCCCTACCGGCCATTATGAATATTTGGTCATGCCCTACGGTTTGGTCAACGCCCCCTCCGTATTCCAGAACTTCATTCATGAAGTACTCCGGGAGTTCCTTCACCACTTTGTCGTTGTCTACATAGACGACATCTTAATCTACTCCCGGAGTGAGGCAGAACATCTGTCCTCGTCAAGCTCGCTGGTCACTATTCTTCTCAAGATTCAATTTCTCCAGGGGGGGCGCTAACGAGCTCCATGGAGTAGGACGTGAGTTTGGGAGCTCCCGCCGAATTTGATTAAAATTGCTATTCATTTGCGCTTTTTGGCCATAATTTCAGTCCTGTTTTATTTTATAGTTTGCTGTGTTGAGTAGTTTTACTCGAGACTTCGTAAAATGGCTGCAAAAAATATTAAAACTCGCAGTACTATCCAAACACAACTGAGGCCTAGTTTACAAACCGCGACCACACCCTCGAGTGAGCCGTTGTCACCTGTAAAGACCCTCTCGAGCCAAGCTAATCCGGATATTGATGCTCTTAAGGTCGAGTTGCTGGCCTCGCTGAGGAAAGATATCGCCGATATTTTTAAAAAAGAACTTCAGGATACTCTTGGTGATGCTTTGTCTACCATCAAGTTCGACTTGCAAGCGGTGAAGACGCAATTGGCGATCGATAAAGCTGCTAATGATGCTACCGTGTCTGAGCTAAAAGGTACGGTCAAGGAGATGGAGCACACGCTGACGGTGTGCTCTGAGGATTTAGCTGAGATGAAAAATTCTATCAAGCGCCTCACGGCTAACATAGCCAAACTGGAAAATAAATGTGAAGACTTGGAGTCTAGGACACGGCGTAACAATGTTAGGATAGTGGGAGTACCGGAGGGCCCCAACACGTCCACCACTGCTGCCGTAGCCTCCCTGCTAAAGGAAGCATTTAATCTGGAGAAGGAGCCACTCTTGGATCGTTCCCACAGGACCCTCCAACCCACACCTAAGCCTGGCGACCGTCCACGTGCCATTGTATGCAGGTTTCATTACCACACTGACTGTGTTGACATTTTACGACGCGCTAGAGAACGCCGACAGATTAAAGTTGGAGACCAGCCCATCTCAGTCTTTCCTGACTATACTGCCAAGATAGCACGGGCACGAACTGCATTCAATGTGGTCAGGCAGGAACTCCGTGGCATTGAAGGTGTTCGGTATGGCCTGTTTCATCCAGCGCGACTTCGCATCACATACAAGCGTGTTGAGAAGGACTTTGTTTCAGCGGAGGAAGCCGGTGATTATGTCAAAACTCTGATTTCTGGGTGAGCCTCAATAGCTCTTTAGTTTGGTGTTGTAATGCTGCTAAGTGGTTACGCTCTCATTCGGTTTTGAGCTATCTGCGCATTGTTTTTTTTTTTTTGTGTGTGTGTTGCGCTAGTTACTGTACTGTTTGTAATGAGACTGAATCATATATCGTACTGTTGTACTTCGGATCAGTCCAGCACAACTTTTTCTATGCTCTCAGTACTTACTTGCACAGGACTTTTTTATTTATTTTTATTTTTTATTTTTTTTTAAATTACAAGTTTTTTTTACCTAATCTGTGTGTGATAATTTGATTGGGGGTATTAAAGTGACCACTTTTGTTGTTGTGTTTTTTTTTTATTTTTGTTTTTTTATTTTATTTATTTATTTATTTTCTTTTTTAGATAATGTTCACCTTTTGAGGAAACAATATTCTGTACTCTGAGTTTTTTTTTAATATAACGTGTTGATTGTTACACGCACACTGTTGTACTGTGTATAAGTCGGTGGGAGGCTTTTCTCTTGTTTCTGTTTGTTTTGTTGGCCTCCGGTTAGTCCATTCACTTTGGTGGATTATTTTTGCTATTTTGGGAAACACTGCTGTCTCCTTTGTTCTGTAGTTATGTGGAGACTTTGGGTGTATTTGTTTTCAGGGGTATTTTGGGGTAGGAGGGTGTCCCATTTCGGCTCGCTACGACCACTGGTATTTTTGTTGTTGTGTTTTTTTCCCTTTTTAAATGGTTAATGGTAATATAGTTCCCAGCATTGCTGGGTAAGGCAGGCCTCTTAAATTCATTAGTTGGAATATCAGAGGTATGGGCAACCCAGTTAAGAGATCTAAGGTTTTTACACATTTGAAACGTCTAAATTCTGATATAGCATTTCTACAGGAGACTCACCTTCGCATTATAGATCATAATAGGTTATATTGCCCTTGGGTAGGTCAGGTCTTTCACTCAAACTTTAATTCGAAAGCTAGAGGAGTTGCCATTCTCATTAATAAGGATGTTCAATTCTCATCAACCAATGTTATTGCTGACAGGAATGGTAGATACATCATTGTTGCTGGCACACTAATGCAAAAAAAGGTTTTGTTGGTAAATGTATATGCCCCGAATTTTGATGATGCTGATTTCGCTAATAGATTGCTGAGGAACATCCCCTTCTTGAATACTCATTCGCTGATCTTTGGTGGAGATCTGAATTGTGTTTTTGATCCAATCTTGGATCGATCTAATCCTCGTAATCTGACTCAATCATCTATGTCTAAAATATTTTCAGATTTTATGAAACAGAATGATCTTATTGATCCATGGAGATTTCGCAATCCTTCAATCAAAAAAAATTTCTTTTTTCTCCCTGGTGCACCATTCTTATTCCAGGATTGATTACTTTTTTATTGACAGAACTCTTAATTCGTGTGTTAGTTCTTCTGACTATTCTGGTATTGTAATATCTGATCATTCACCTCTGCTATTGGATATTCAACTTTCTACCTATAAACGTAGCACGCCACCTTGGAGATTTAACTCTCTTCTTTTGGCAGATAAAGAATTTTGTGAATTTATTTCAAGGTCTATTGATGAGTTCTTGTCCTTCAATCAAAATGATTCAGTTTCATATTCATTGCTATGGGAGACACTTAAATGCTACCTGAGAGGTCAAATTATTTCTTATTCTGTTCTTACTAATAGAAAGATTAATGTTAGGCTTAAAGAACTTACAGCTGCGATTAGTAACCTGGATCAAAATTATACACTGAACCCCTCTCCAGAATTACTGAAGCAGCGTCTTGATTTGCAAGCAGAATTCGATCTTATGTCAACTAAAGAGGCAGAGCGCTTGTTACTCCGTAGTCGTGGCTCATATTATGAATATGGCGACAAGGCAAGTCGCTTGTTGGCACATCAGCTACGACGACAAGCTACTTCACGTTTGATACCTAGTATTAAAAACTCTTATGACACTATTACTACAGATCCCTTGGAAATTAATTCTACTTTTAAAACATTTTACTCTTTGTTATATAGGTCTGAATTCCCTACGGACAAAGCTAAAATGAACGAATTTCTTTATAATCTTTCAAACCCTGTTATTGATACTAATATTGCCAGGCAATTGGACTCCTCATTTTCCGTTGAAGAAGTATTAAAAGCTATAACAGCTATGCAGTCTAATAAAGCCCCAGGCCCTGATGGGTTTCCAATGGAATTCTATAAAAAAAATTATTGGTAAATTGGCACCATTGCTTTTATCTGTGTTTAATGAATCCTTGGAAAGGGGTTCATTACCACCAACTTTCACACAAGCCACTATAGCACTTCTTCTCAAAAAGGACAAAGATCCAACGTCCTGTGGTTCTTACAGATCGCTATCTTTGCTTAATGCCGATGTAAAGGTGTTGGCTAAAGTAATTGCATCTCGCCTAGAGGATGTGCTTCCTCATATTATATCTGAAGAGCAAAACGGCTTTATAAAGGGACGTCAATTGTTCTTTAATACTCGTACACTCTTTAATGTTATTTACTCAAAACATTCATCTGAACTTCCTGAACTTGTGATTTCTTTAGATGCTGAAAAGGCTTTTGATAGGGTGGAGTGGGAGTACTTGTTTGCAGTTTTAACGAAATTTGGATTTGGTGATAAATTTATTTCTTGGATTCGGCTTCTTTATTCATCCCCTAAAGCCAGTGTTCATACTAATGATGTTTATTCTGATTATTTTTCTCTGGGTCGTGGATGTCGTCAAGGTTGCCCTTTGTCACCTTTACTCTTTGCCATCGCCATTGAGCCTCTGTCTATCATATTAAAATCTTCCTCTGTATTCAAGGGAATCATCCGCAATGGAATTGAACATAAATTATCATTGTATGCAGATGATCTGTTATTATATATAACTGATCCTGCACTCTCCATCCCTGCTGTTTTAGGTATTCTGGAGAACTTCAGCTCGTTTTCAGGTTATAAATTAAATTTAGGGAAAAGTGAGTGTTTTCCCATTAATACGGCCGCATGTCATCTTCAACAATCCGATCTACCTTTTCATCTTAGTCCATCGGGGTTTAAATACTTAGGGATTAATGTGACTCGCTCATTATCTGGCCTTAAATCAGCTAATTTTACTCCCCTTATATCTAGGATTACATCTGACATTCAAAGATGGAGTAATCTCCCCCTTTCATTAATTGGTAAAATAAATGTTGTTAAAATGAATATCTTACCAAAATTTCTATTTTTATTTCAGTCGATTCCTTTATTTTTGCCAAAACATTTTTTTGTCTCACTGGACAAGATCATTGGTTCTTTCATTTGGGGAGGGAAGCCACCTAGGGTTCGTAAAACTTTACTGCAGAGATGTAAATTTAGTGGAGGACTTGCATTGCCTAATTTTATATCTTACTACTGGGCTGCTCACATCCATAAAATTTGCTACTGGCTAAATTCTTCTGGATTCTCTTGGTGTGAATTAGAGCTGTCATCCTGTAAGGGATCTTCTATACCAGCTCTGCTGTATTCCTCTTTACCCACAAAACCCTCTCTGTATACTGAAAATCAGGTGGTTCTTAACACACTTAAGATCCTGTTTCAGTTTAGACGGCACTTTAAATTTGTAACGGCATCTTCCTCTGGTCCTCTAAACAACAACCATTTGTTTCCCCCATCATTCCAAGACTTGACATTCTCAGTGTGGTGTGACAAGGGTATAAAACAATTTAAATATTTATATGTGGATGGTGTCTTTGATAGTTTTGCCAATTTGTCATCTCGTTATGGTCTCCCTATTTCTCATCTGTTTCGCTATTTTCAAATTCGAAATTTTGTTGCCAAGTGTTTCCCTAATTTCCCCTCTTTACCTTCAGAACAGCAGTGGGAAACTATGCTATCATTTATTCCTCATCATAGAGGAACCATTTCGAAACTCTGATACTATCCTGTCTTTTAGTAACCACTCAAATGTTAAGCTTAAGTGTGCATGGGAAGAGGAACTAGGAATGCAAATACACAAGGAGTCCTGGGAACAGGCTATAGAGAGGGTACGGACTTCCACCTCTTGTGCTCGTCTTGGACTTATTCAATTTAAGGTCATACATAGGGCACATTTTTCTAAGTCTAGACTTTCTGAACTGTATCCGGAAGTGGAAAACAAATGTGATAAATGTCATGGCTCTCCTTGTCATCTTAGTCACATGTTTTTTCTGTGTCCTAAGTTGGAAGGTTTCTGGACAGGTTATTTTGCTATTATGTCAACTGTTCTTGGGGTAACTCTCCAACCTTGTCCTCTGATTGCTATATTTGGGATTCCTGACTGCTCACTTTCACTTAATTCTACACAAAAGGATATCATAGCTTTCACATCATTATTAGTGAGACGTCTATTATTGTTGCATTGGAAGTCTGCTAAATATCCTCATATCTCCCAGTGGCTTAAAGATGTCATGTTTTTTTTAAAACTTGAAAAAATTAAATACACATTGAGAGGATGTACAGCCAAATTTTTCCACAATTGGCAACCTTTTATTTCCTATTTTACTAGTTTAGAGGTATTGCCTGATTAAATGTATACCTGTTATTGTTATATGTATGTAATTTGTTTGTTGTTTGGGTTGAGCCTTGTGGGACGAGGGTGGGGGGGTGGGCGTTGGGGCTGTTCAATGAGTGTTTTTGTCTAGTCTAATTATGTTTATTTAGGAAAATGAAGAAAGGTACATTGTATGTCTGTAAGTGCAAGTACTGTATTGTTTCTTTTTTCAATAAAAAATTATAAAAAAAAAAAAAAAAAGATTCAATTTCTCCATAACATATCGTCCAGGACACAAGAACATCCGGGCAGACGCCTTATCCAGACTTCAAGATCACCAAGAAATATTTGAAACTCCCACCAACATCATACCGGAACACATCATCGTCAGTCCTATAGAATGGTCCGCTCCTCCATTTGTCGCCACTCCGGTACCCAGACCTCCGCCAGGCTGCCCACCAGGTCGTCAGTTTGTTCCAAGGACCCAACGGGTAGATCTTATTCACTCCACGCACACCTCCCTGGGCACTGGGCATCCAGGGGCCAACAATACCCTCTCGCTGCTATCTGAACACTTCTGGTGGCCGGCCATGGCAAGGGATGTGAGAAGGTATGTTCAAGGTTGCAAGGAGTGTGCCATGTCAAAAAGCCCCCGACACTTACCTGCGGGAAAACTCCATCCCTTGCCTATCCCGAACCGCCCCTGGTCACATCTAGGAGTCGATTTCATGACAGATCTCCCTTCCTCAGATGGAAATACCTGCATCCTAGTCATCATTCATCGAATTTCAAAATTCTGCCGTCTTCTACCCCTGAAAGGACTTCCTACCGCCCTGGAGACAGCTGAAACCCTTTTCAATCATGTCTTCCGCTATTACGGCATCTCAGAGAATATAGTCTCAGACAGAGGACCCCAATTCATCTCCAGGGTGTGGAAATCATTTTTCAAACTCCTAGGTGTGACCGTCAGCCTCTCCTCTGGATACCACCCTCAAACCAACGGCCAGATGGAGAGGAAAATCCAGGAGGTGGGGCGGTTTCTCAGAACCTTCTGTCACGGTCACCAGGACTCCTGGAACCAGTTTCTGGGCTGGGCGGAATACGCCCAAAATTCACTGCGGCAACCGACCACAGGACTCACAACATTCCAGTGCATCCTCGGAATCCAACCCCCACTCTTGCCCTGGAATGGTGAACCATCAGAGGTACCCACAGTGGATTACTGGTTTCGGGAGAGCGAGAGAGTCTGGGACGCAGCTCATCACCATCTGCAGAGGGCAGTGCGCAGATCCAAAACAATTGCAGACCGGAGAAGGATCCCAGGTCCCGTCTATACTCCTGGACAAAAGGTTTGGCTCTCCACTCGAGACATCCGTCTGCGCTTGCCCTCTAAAAAACTTAGTCCCAGATTTGTTGGCCCCTTCACCATCCTCGAACAGGTCAACCCCGTCACATTCAAACTCCAACTGCCACCTCAATATAGGATTCACCCCACATTTCACATCTCCCTTCTCAAACCCTTTCACCCACCTTTGATTTCTTCCACAGAGCCTGGCCATGAAGAGGAACCCCCCATTCATTATGTTTTAAAAAGTGATCTAACCTGATTTTGCATCATCATTATGCTTACACTGTGTCTACACTGGACATGAGCGATGCGACAAAATACAGTAGAACCCATTATAATCATTGATGCTGTCTATACTGGATGCGGCACGGCACGTCACGACAAATCCCATACAGTAAACTGCTACCGCATTCTATTTATGATGAATTACATTTTACAATGTATTCGCATAGAAAACAGTTATTTTAAATTGTAATAATAAACATTACTGTTTTTATTTATGATCAAATAAATGCAGTTTTCTTTGTGAACATAAGAGACTTATTTCAAAAACATAAACAAAACTGACCACAAATGTTAATAACACAAGGGATTTAAATATTAGTCCATTTATTCTAATAAAGTGCAAGAAGCTCTTAAAAATATTAACGTAAACAGATTTTTTATTTTTTTTTTTTTACCTTTGGTGATTTGTATTGTGCGTACCAGAATGTAATGCACAATGACGCAGATTGTCTGTTCATTGTCAATTTGTTGTCAGGGATTTTAGTAGTACAGGCTAGCCTCATCCAGTGTAGACAGCATCACTGATTATAATAGTGTCTATCGTATTGTGTCGTATGTTGTATGCATTTTGCTCACGGTGTTAAAACTGGTATGATGCCATTCATAACTAATAGAACTTTTCTATTTCAGAGACTGAAAATCATCAATAAAACACAAAGTAATGATAACTTATTTTAACAATATAGTAAGACTAACAAGAATAAATAAAAATGCATCTGTGACTTCATATTGCTTCTTATTTTCCAGTGGATTGATAGCTCCAACACCAATTAATCAGACCTGAGCAGCTGATCAAGGATCACCAGAAACTCTGCAGAACTTTGGTCCTCAATGCCCAGGACTGGAAACCAGAGTTGTAAGTCTTCAGTCTAGCAGTCATCCTGCCTCTCTGAATTGTCATGTTTAGAACATATT
>VONZ01003413.1:0-21987 GCA_012976165.1 Labeo catla
TTTCAACTAAAGACCGTTCACTCATCGCTCATATTTGCACTCTCATACACTTATAACATGACCTTCAGGCGATTATATGGTATTTAAGTTTATCCGTTAGCACATTAATAGATGTACAACCGCTGTCATGTAAGTTTCATTCATATTTCCCCTTTAAAACGGCATACAATTTCATAGCAGTATTCCTCCTTGCACCGAATAGAACCGTGTTTACAGTATACCATGGCAAGTCTACAATTACTCCATAAAAAAGACTACAAACTGCCACATTTTTTCAAAAGCCCTCTTAAAACACATTTAAAAATACATATTAAATACTTACTTTGAGACCCATGATGATTATCGTCGAAAAGTTAAGAGCACAGATCCAACTTTCTGCAGATTCAGTCAGCGTCTTCCTCAGAGTCGATTCCCGCCGGCGCCTTCACCAGGCGGGAGCTTCTTCTGAAGCTCGTTACCGCCACCTACTGCTATGAAACTTCGTAGAGTAATATATTCTATCAATCCTGATAAACTCAAAACTCACATCAGTGGCTCGCACTAATGTTGAAACTATTAAAAAAATAAGTAGAGTAAAATTACACATTTAAGTGGCGCCTCATTCATCAACAAGTAGTTCAGATTAATTAAAACAAATACGTTTTATTTACTCAAAAACTAAAAAAAGTCACAGGAACTCAAAATATCTTAGTAGAACTTTTTTTTGAAAATTAAGTTTACTGTACTTAATCTATTTAAGTATTTTGAATGTTTGGGTTTACAGTATATGTATTTAAGACTTACTGCTGCTGCACAAATAGCATATAAAATAACCTGGAGCTGGGGAAGGTAGAGGGTTTCAGAGGAACTCTCAAAGCGTGCTTCTGCGAAAGGCTCAAGTGAATGCCAACCAGCCATTTAAAGGTAAGTGCAAACTCATTGGCTGCGTACGCGACATGAACCAATCAGCTTGTGACAAGTCGTATAAGGCTGTGAATATCATCAGTTACAGTTATTTTCTAAATGAATCCATGTTTCGAATGAATCGTGTAAACCAACGATTCAAAAGCCCATTCACAAAGAGAGCCATTTACTTTAATTCCTGAATGAATCAGCCATTTGAACGAATCAAAGACATTTACCGCCACCTGCTGGAAGATTTAGTTTCTTATTTAGGTTATCATTTCATTAAAAAAGAAGAAGATGATTTAGAAAACTTCAAACATTAAAGGGATAGTTCATAAAAGAAGGGATTTCGTTGGTAACAAAGCTGTTTTGGTTACCAATGATTTTCATCGTATGAACAGAAAATACTGAGATGAATCGACATACAGCGCCATTGTACTGAGTTTGAATCCCGGCTCAAGGACCTTTCCCGATCCCACCCCCTTCTCTCTCTCCTACTTTGCTTCCTGTCAGCTATGATCTGTCCTATCATAATAAAGGTAAAAAGGCCAAAATAAATCTTTTATAAAAAAAGATACTGAGATGTTTCTCAAATTATCTTATTTTATGTTCTATAGTTTATATTAGGCCATTGCAGCCTAAATGTTTGTGTAATAAATTCTATATTGAATCAAATATCTTTCTGAAGCTACAATTAATGTCTACTTGATACTCATTTAACACATATAGGTGCATCTCAAAAAATTAGAATATCATGAAAAAGTCAATTTTTTGTTTGTAACTTATTTCAAGAACTGAAACTTTCATATATTCTAGATTCATTAAATGTAAGAATATTAGAATATTTCCTAAGATCAATCAAAAAACGGATTTGCAAAACAGAAAAGTTCAAGTTCTTTAAATTATGTTCATTTATGCATTCAATACTTGGTCAGCAGCACAAATTACAGCAAATTACTTGCTCCCAGCACAAATGACAGCATGAGTGAGGAGTGGCGTGGAAGCGATCAGCCTGTGGCACTGCTGAGGCACTACTGAACCTTCAGATCGTCTGTATATTGTTGGATCGACTGTTTCTCAGAAGACTATTTCTCTTATTCTTGAAAATATCTCATAGATTCTCAATGGGGTTCAGGTCAGGCATGTTGGCTGACCAATCAAGCACAGTAATATCATGGTCAGCAAACCACTTGGAAGTGTTTTTTGCACTGTGGGCAGGTGCTGAAGTCCTGCTGGAAAAGGAAATCAGCATCTCCATAAAGCTTGTCAGCAGATGGAAGCATAAAGTGCTCCAAAATCTCCTGATAGACGGCTGCATTGACTTTGGACTTGATACAACACAATGGACTAACACCAGCAGACGTCACGGCACCTCAAATCATCACTGACTTCAGAAACTTCACACTGGACTTCAAGCAGCTTGGATTCTGTGCCTCTCCAGTCTTCCACCAGACTCTGGGCTGGGGTTATGATTTCAACATGAAATGCAAAATTTACTTTTATCTGAAAAGAGGACTTTGGACCACGGAATTTATACTGTAGGGATGGACATTTAATGAAACTCAAGTGTAAATATTCTAATATTTTGAGATACTGGATTTTTGACTTTCATGAGCTGTACGCTCTAATTATCAAAATTAAAACAAAACAACTTTTGAAATGTTTCATTTTACATGTAATGAATCTAGAATATATGAAAGTTTCAGTTTTTGAAATAAGTTACAAATAAAAAAATGAACTTTTCACTATATTCAAATTTTTTAAGATGCACCTGTATAGTCACCCAGAATACACTGAGACATAGTCTAACAGCCCTATATGCAAAGGCACACAGGTTTATTGCCAAAGGCAGGGTGAGGATGGGAACAGAAATCTACACAAAAAGAAAATAACTTTATTCAAGCATTCAAATAATAACAGAGTCAATCAGTATGATACAATTCACACAAGGTCTCAATCACAACACACACACAATACCAATACTAATATCATACAAAACTATGAGGAAAAATACTAATAATAATATTAAAAATAAAGGGTGAGGTGGCCAGCGCAGACCCTTAAATTTCTACCCCACACTAAATAAAACTCAAAAACACTCAAAAACACAACAACAACAAAACTTAAATACTAATCAAAAATCAATTTAATAACAATTTATAGAAAAATATCAAACAAAACAGACACAGCCACTGGCACTAAGGAGGGGAACAATATGGCCAAAACTAGCCCGTTTGCATAAACTTAGCCTCCTAGCTAACTAACACTCATCGTCTATACCAAGAGAACTTTACAATGCTGCAATACGCATGGTCGCTTGCTATGCAGGATTACAGCTACTTGCATGCCCATGGCTAAAATTAAACAAGGTAATAAGCATCTCCATTTAACTGACAAAAGGCCTTTTTGGCATGGGGACTAACCTGGAAACTGTATAACAGCCAGTGCACAACAGACATGAGGATAACCCAAACACTGTCCCTCATTCAAAATGCCACATCACAAAGGGGCAGTACCAAGGATGATGCATTCCAAGCAGCCAAACACAATACTGACCAATCATAATGAACATACTCTCATCTGAGTAATTATATTACTACGTAATTACATATATATGGCCTTAAAAACAGTTTTTGAGTCCTTTTAGATTCTTCTTTTAGTTTTAGTCTTCATCTAGTCATTTCCCTTGTCTGCTTTTGCATTATTCTTCATAAATCTGCCTATACAAAAATTACGTATTGTGAAAAACTAATTGTAAAAATATTTTTGTTGGTTTGTATTTTTGTCATTACATTTTTGTAACTTTGTAATTTAATATTTTTACTTTTTTTCCCTATGTTTGGAAAAATAATGCTTTATTGATAATATTATGATGAAATGAAGATATACTTTCAAACGAAACAGCTTCTTTGTGAAGCTTCATTTGAGACACAATCAGAGCTGAAATATTCTTCTCATATACTGTTCATTTCAGACTGAAATGATCAGAGATCTTGTTCAGCTCCTCTAAACTTCACATGCAGCCATATGTTGAAACAAAGAGCCAGAAGATGCACAAATTTTACCTCTTTTTTTATTAATCCTCCTTACCAGTTGTGTGTTCTGGTTTATTATGTCAATCATTGTTTTGCACCTTAGTATTGTGTATTTATTACTGATAATTAATCAACAACATAACCCATAAGCTATGTTGTAAGGAACCTACAATATTTATGTCTGGCCTACTTTTATAGACTAACCAGGAAAATAATGACTCGGACTCCTCCTTTTTAGAACACACCTCCTACACTCACCTGTGTGTGAGGGATACTTTTAGTTTCGTTTTTACTTAAATGTAACTAAACTTGTAGTTTACAAAGTTTTGACGGCCAGAACATAAGACTCAGGCAGAACTTTTACAATGTAAGTTTTCTTGCTTACAAATATAAAGCTTGTTTGTTTTTGTGTCATTATACCAATAGTGTTGTTTTCAGCTTGTGGAAAACAAAACCTGCTAATGATGCTAAGGAAAAGAATCAACATGTTTATATTGTATACTTTTAGTCTTGTGATTATGATGGAAATGATTATGATGATGTTTTTTTTTTTTTTTTTTATTAGTGGGGATAGTAATATAATTACTCTAAAAAATACTGATTGGTAGCAGGAAAAAGAATATAAACTTTGTGTTCATCGAGCCTTTTGGTCTGATGGATCATTAAAGCTGATGAAACACTGGGTTTATTTATTAAACTAAAGATTGAGATTATAGTTTGATGTTTCTTGTTGGACAGTTGTCTCATATAAGATCCACACATGTTAAATCTTTAAAATGGAAACTGAGGTTTTAGTTGGCTGTAGCGTATTCAGTTATGCAGCATTTTTCCGCTCAGGAAATTATTTTATCGCTGTATGAATATCTTATGTGTGTCTGTATCTGTCACATAATAGCCAACTGTATTCCCAACAGGTTCAGATGCTTGTTTTTCCTGCTGATGCTGCTTTGCTTGGTTATTTATAGCGGTCAGTATAATATAAAAATTATATAAATAATTAAATATTTAGAAATTGTAACTGTTTTTTTTTTTTATTTCAATGTAAGGTAGAGTTATTATTGTGACGTACTGACATTTGTTGACATTTCATTGCCTTTTTGCATACCATAGACTTCTGTAGATAGACCCATTTTTTTTTTAAAAAAGAGGCCCAGAATGTACAGGGCTTACAAAAGAAACATCACATAATGTAAATAAGTCACAGAATAGGAATATGTGAATAACTCAATTTTGACAAAAATGTTAGATAGAACCTTACAATTCTAAGGTGACGATTTGTGGATTGACAATTCATTAGACTTGCACTGACATATCTGCTACAACTTATACTATTGTCATCAACATTTGAAATGTTAAAATGTGCTGCTGCTTTTGCTGGCTCCTTATTTCCCTCACATATATATTTTTTAATTAAATATCTGGTTGCTGTAAGTCACTTTGGAAATATCTGTAAGCATTAATTTACAGCTGAACATACATGTTGGTAAACGGAAACAATGTGCAATGTTTGGGGGATAAGGGGGTAATAACTTATGTTATCTTACATGTTAGTATTTCATAAATAAGGTGTAACTATTCTAACAATAGAACAAGTTGCTTTATTGTAATAACACAAAATATATGATGCAGTATATTTTTACATTATGTACTGGGTACTTATTGTATTATTACACCATATATCTTACATGACATTGATACAAATAGTAAAATGTAGTATACTATAGTATAATTTAGTAATTATAGTAAAGTTAAAAACCACCATAGTCTTTATAAAATTTTACCACAGTTTACATACGAATATATGCTATAGTATTAGTATTTACTAGTGTTTCTTTATGTGGAATCATAGAGATTACTGAACAACACAGCTGAAAGTATAGGTAAATTATGTAATGAGTTTCTACTATGATTTGGTTTAGAAATTTCCATATGAAATTTTACCTAATGAAAGAGTATTGCATATGGTCAGCTCAGCAGCGAGTAACGTGAAAAGCATTGTACGGTTGAGGTGCAATACAGTGAAAAAATGTAGTTACTGTGTAAGTGTAACATCTGTGAGCTGTAATTTAAAGTGATCCCTTGTTACCTGCTTGTTATGTGTAGTTACTCTGTGTGTCAGTTTTAGTTATGTTACAATATATGTTTCAAAGTTATTAACAATGAACTGTATTACATAGTTAAATGCAAGTTTCAAAGACCTTAAGTTAACAAAGAAATATTTTTAACAAAATTTTAGCAGGACTTTTTCAAGAACAGAACTAGAATTCAGAAAAAAAACCTACAACCACTTATACAAAGTATACAGAACAGTGAAAAAAAAAAAAAATCTAAATTGCTTTTTAATTGGCAACAGTCTGTTTGCCCTCTTCATACTGTCATATTTTCTTTCAGCTGTGAGGAGCCGGAGTTGCCAAATTTTTTGCAAAGTATATGAAGTGCAGTATATGAAGAAGCAGAAAAGTCCTCTTCCTCTGATGCAGCTTTCACCTGTGATCACAATTAGAGAAAAATACATTGCAAAAAAATGTTAATACATGTCAAGTTTGCATAATGTAAAGGAGTGTTGCACAAAGCTTATATTTAACCAAATATAAAAATAATGACTTCTGTGAGGACTCTGTGTCACGGCAATGTTTCAAGGCAAATCTGTAAGAGTTGCCAACACTGTGATAGGGTAAAGCAATAAATAATAAAATAATAAAAGACTTAAAAAGGTAACTGGAAAATAACAAACAAGAACTTAATAGGAAATCAACACAGAGAACATGTGGCAGTCAACTCCACTCTGATGGTCTCCAACTCACTCTAACCCCTGGGTATACCTTATACCTTAATAAAAAACTTGATTACTACATAGTTAAACCATGAGTACTACAAAACAGCCATTGTTGTGCTACAAAAACTGTGGTTATAACCTCTTCAGCCCTGTTGCATATTCTGCATGTTTAATTTAAAAGAGTGTCCTACCCACAAACATTAGAGTAAATTGATAAAAAATATTCTCTATGTACAGAAAACCCTTTTTCAGTTACCTGTCTGTCACCTACTGACTGTCACATATTCTCTAAGTTGTTTTACTATTAAGTTCTTGTTTGTTATTTTCCAGTTACCTGTGTAAGTTTTGTAGTCTTTTATTATTTTATTATATATTGCTTTACCGTATCACTTGAAACACTGATGTGACACAGAGTCCTCACACAAGTCCTTATTTTAATATTTGGTTAAATATAAGCTTTGTGCAACCCATCTACATTGTGCAAACTTAACATGTATTAACATTTTTTTGCAATGCATTTTTCTCTAAATGTGATCACAGGTGAAAGTTGCATCAGAGGGGGAAGACTTTTCTGCTCCCTCGTATACTGCAGGGACAACTTTGCAAGCATATACAAAAGATCTCCAGAAATTCGTAGACTCCTGCTCCTCACAGCTGAAAGAAAAATTGATAGTGCAAAGACAACACACAGGCTGTTGCCAATTAAAAAGAAATTTAAAACATTATTTTTTTTGTTCTTTGTTGTTTGTATAAGTGCCATCATACTGACACTCACACTACACGGATGGTTGCACTACACCCTGGACTACATTTCCCATGCTCCACTTCATAGATCACGCACACAGCCACAGCCAATTACACACAGTATAAATATGAGGCCGTCACTATCATTCATTGCCGATTATTGCATAGCGTTTAGCACTTTCCTTGTGTTAGCTACTTTACGGAGCCACTTCCAAGTTTCCAAGTCTAGTTAAGTTTTGTTTTCTAGTTTAGTCATCCGTGTCTTGATCCTTGCCTGCCTTCAGCCTGCCCTGGACTTTTTCGCCTGTCGTGGATTAACTCTTTGCCTTTCCGTTTCGGACTCCCCTTGATTGAACCTTAGACTGTCTGTTTGGATTATCCGTTTTCCTTGCCCCTTGGATTACATTCACCGTCGATCAACCCTCACCTGTCCCTGGATTACTCTTGTTTCTTGCCCTGTTTGTATCTGTTTGCTGGTGTCAACCCTGCCTGTGTTTTAACTGTTTTCTAATAAAAGCTTGCGTATGGATCCGCCCGCTTCTCGTTTGCTCTGTAACAGATACAAAACTCCAAAGTCATCTCCCTTCATCCCAGCAAGGATGGCCATTATAGGGTTGCTGACGTCCAAGTCAAGGACAGGACATACATAAGGCCCGTTGCCCACCTTGTTCCTCTCCCAGCCTAACCTGATTCCTGATAAATTGTCAAATTTGCATTACAAATTTGGAGGCAGCTGTTCAGAAGTTTTTGTGTCCCTAAAGCTGGCTGCACACTAGGCGATTCGACCAGACCACGAGACCACACACTTGTTGACTGTAGGAACAATTTCACAGTGACGCGAGAGCTTGCGGAGGCTCACGAGATCAAACGTGACTAGAGAAGAAAAACAAATGGAAGACATTCGACATTGCCAGCTGGTGCACGTTTTGTTTTTACAGTGAAAAACAAGGTATAAAAAAGAAAATGGGTTATGGAGGAGAAGGATCGCCAGAGAACTGAGGGCCTCTACACTGTAAAAAATAAAAAACACAATTTGTTGAGTCAGCTTAAAATAATTTGTTACCCTGCTGCCTTAAAATTTTAAGTTCAGTCAACTAAAATAAGTTTAGTCAACTTGAAATGTTAAGTTGTACTAAGTTACAACTTAGATATTTGTGTTTGCTAAACTTAACAGATGGGTAAGTAACCCAGATGCCTTAAAATTTTAAGTTGATTTAACTCAAATATCTAAGTCATCACTTAGTATAATTTAACATGTCAAGTTGAATACATTTTTTTTGAGTTGACTGAACTTAAACTTTTAAGGCAGCCAGGTTACAAATTATTTTAAGTTGACTCAACAAATTGTTTTTTACAGTGTATCTGATACAATGTCCTCCAGGAGGCTGAAGTTGGGGAAGACATGGTTGAAGAGCAGTTCGGCTGTTTCCATGGCTGTAGGCAGTCCACAAGTGGCATCAGTCGACAAGCTTTGGAGAATCAATCCACTATAACTAGTATGCAGGTGTAGCCATCAGAGGGCGGTAAATCGGTTACAAAACCCACTCCTAGGTGTGACCAAGGACGCCGAGGAATGGGAAGGAGCTTGCCTGATGGAAGATGTCGTGGTGTTTTAGACATAGCACATTCCTGGCATCATGGATCGCAGAAGGTATCAAAAGAAGGGGGGGCCCGGGAAGGTGTGTGTGTGGGGCGGTGGGGGGGTCTACATTTTAGTCTACATTTTAATATTAAAAACAATATTAATAATATAGTTATTAGTTAAAAATGTTTTATTTAACTTTATAAATGAGTCAATTTATACAATGTCTAAAATGTTATAAATAAGTCCGGGCTTCGGGACAATTTTCAGGTCATAGTTCAGACGCGGCAGGGCTTCGGGCCTGTTTTAGGCTTATCCTTATTTTTATATTTTATACATACACCAATTATGGTGATGAAAACAAATTTCTGCGCTGGTGGAAACAACACGAGACTTCACTTTCGCTTTCACTTTCGAGACCGACTCCGAAAGCGTTTAGTGTCTCCGCCAGCAGCAGCAAATCAGCGCAGCTGGAAGAGATCCGCGTTCAAGCGCACGCAATGGGCTGAAACTTCCCACACAGTTCCGGCAAACGTAATTACACTGAATGTGTCGGGGGAAATAGAAAGGAGATATTTTAATTATTTATCAACAAACCAGTGTTTTCTGAGTCAGTGTCCCAAGGATTAAGTTGCGGATCCTGACTCACCAACTCCTCTTCGGACGCGCCTTTAGAGAAATGCATCTTTACAGATTACTTATTGAAAGAGTTTTTTGTTCTTGTGAAAGAGTATTAGTTTTGCTTCGTTAAGTAATAAATTCAAGCTTTCTATAGATATATGTATCATGTCTGTGAGGTATGTATTCGCTGAGTTTCCGTTAATTTTTGTGAAGCGCTTCTGTTGAGGCAACAGAAAGCACATCATGTTTGTTTTCTTTATTTAATAAAAGCACCGTTTGCAACGTTTTGTTGATATTGTGAGTGCACACAAACAAAAGACCCTTAACAGTTCCGAATGATGTATTACTGTTACCTTTACGAGCAAAAATGACGGAACATTTTAAATTGTTTCCACTGAAAAAAAAAATGCTAGTAATCGCGCTGGCGCCTCCATTTCCTGCAATTCGGCTTTAGCTTCCACTCTCCGCACAAAGGATTGGGTATGCGTCTAATAGGGCACATTTATCTGTTTAACGTTGAAACTAACATTTTTTTATACTTGAACTCTTTTAGGCCTATATCTATAGATCTTATTTTAGGCAAGTCGTGATCTGAGAAGGCAAAATTGATCAAACAGACTGTGCTTGATCAATGTGTAGGATCAGTCTTTTGCTGACCACTTGGTCATTACTTTAAAAAACAAAAACTTAGCCTATATTTAATGAACAAAAATGCTCCAAATGTTTTTCTAAATTAACTTAACAAAAGAATGAAACGAAATATAATCACTTTGCCATTAAAACTGAACTATTTCAATAGATGAAACAGTAGTATAAAGGTGTTTTGGGTGAAGACGGGCTCGGGCCGAGAATTCTGATAAGCTGTCTGACAAGGGCCGGGCTAGGGCATATATATGAGGCCCGTGCTGGGCTATAATGAACATTTATCTCAATACTTAAGTTATTATTTAATGTTTGCAACAAAGAAATGTAGCCTATACCGTGTATCCTGCTCGTGAAGCTTGTTTAAACATAAAGCTTAACTTACATGACCAGAGCTCTCTCTGGATCAGCGGTTGCGGGAAAGCAGGTTTAAATATTTCGATGTGATTGCGATTTCAAATGTTTTATAGACATAATAATAATAATAATAATAATAATAAATTTTATTTATAACGCACTTTTTATTCATACAGAATCCCAAAGTGCTACAAGGTAACAAGCAAATAGAGATAAAATCATTTAAAAGCTTTTCCAAAAAGATAGGTTTTGAGTCTTCGTTTGAAAACATCCACTGATTGTGGAGTCCGTAAATGTTCAGGAAGTGCATTCCACAAACATGGAGCAGCTGAGCAAAAGGCCCGATCCCCCATAGTACGCAACTTAGTCCTGGGAATTTTTAACAAGTAAGTTGAAGCAGAACGAAGTCCACGTTCAGTAGTTTGTGGAGTAAGAAGCTCCTTGAGGTATGAAGGGGCATTTCCATGGACACACTGGTGGGTAAGAAGAGTGACCTTATAAACAATCCTGGATGATACAGGAAGCCAGTGTAGTGTTTTAAGGATGGGTGTAATATGGTCATATTTGCGAACTCTCATTAAAATCCTAGCAGCACTGTTCTGGATATACTGCAGTCTCTGCAAGCTCTTGCTGGATAATCCGATGAATAGAGCATTACAGTAGTCCAGTCTGGAGGAGACAAAAGCATGAACAAGCTTTTCCGCATCTGCCAGAGTGAGCATAGGACGAAGTCTTGCAATGTGCTTAAGATGGAAATAGGAAGTCTTGCACAATTGATTTACATGAGCTTCAAATGTTAGATGAGAGTCCATTTTAATGCCTAAATTTATAGCTGATGTTGAGAGTGGAATAGTTTGACCAGAAAAATTAATACTAGAAATAACAGATGTTTGAACCTGTTGTGGAGTGCCCACTAGAATGGCTTCAGTCTTAGAGCTGTTCAACTGAAGAAAATTCTGCCTCATCCAATTTTCTACCTCCTCCAAACATGCAGTTAGGATAGAGGAAGACAGGATAGCAGAATTGTCTGAATTTGTCTTGATGTAAAGCTGAATGTCATCAGCATAGCAATGAAATGATATTCCGTGTCGATTGATGATGTGGCCAAGAGGGAGCATATATAATATGAAGAGAATGGGACCAAGCACTGAACCTTGAGGAACACCACAGGTGACATTGTGTGTTAAGGATTTAACCTCTCCCAAGGCCACATATTCCTTTCTCCCAGTTAGATAGGATAAAAACCAGTTATAAACAGAATCAGACAAAGAGACAGTGTGACGTAAGCGATGCAGGAGGATGTTGTGATCTACAGTGTCAAATGCTGCAGTCAAATCCAAAAGGATAAGAACAGACGGAGAGCCAGCATCTGCCGCCATCCGCAGGTCATTTGTGACCCTCACCAGAGCCGTTTCTGTGCTATGGCCAGAACGAAAACCAGACTGGAATTTCTCAAACAAATTGTTTTGTTTTAAGTGGATCTGAAGTTGTGCAGCAACTACCTTTTCCAACACTTTAGAAAGGAATGGAAGATTCGAGATGGGCCTGTAGTTTGCTAAGACTTCTGGATCCAGACATGTTTTTTTTAAGGTGTGGTCTGATAACAGCAGTTTTCAAATCAGTTGGAACATGCCCGGACTGAAGAGAGTGATTTACAATCTTGCCAATCAAAGGACTTATAGCACAGAGGTTGGATTTCACCATGGTTGTAGGGAGAGGGTCCAAGGCACAACTTGATGGTTTCATCTTTTTGATTATATCTTCAATCTCTGACTGTGAAACATCAGAGAAAGTGCAAAGAGGTAGAGGTGCCTCAAAATGTAAACCTTCACTCAAATTCAGCAAAGCTGAGGAACTGGCCATATTAGAACGAATGGTGTCTACTTTTATTCTAAAGAAGTTAATAAAATTATTACAGTTTTCCTTAGAAGCCTCCATGTGAGGGTGAGCTTGTGGTTTAAGAAGATGATTAATAGTAGAAAATAGCTGTCTTGAATTTCCAGAGTTATTATTAATAATACCAGAGTAGAATTGTGACCTTTCATCTCTCAGGGATTTTGCATAGGCCCTCTGATGTTCTCTATAAGCCTCTCTGTGAACAATAAGTCCTGTGCTTCTAAAACGACGCTCAAGAACACGTCCAGCTACCTTTTCCTTTCGCAGCTCACAGGTAAACCATGGGGCCGAACGCGAAAAGGTAACCGTTCTAGTTCTAAGTGGGGCATGGTAATCTAAAATACTGCTCAAAGATGTATTATAAAACTCAACTGACTCTGTAACTGACTGAAAGTTAACAGAGGATAGATGTTCAAGATCAGTTGCTAAGGAATCAACATTTATCTTTTTCAAATTTCTAAAACAGATTTGACGCTTTTCTCTAATTAGGGAATTGGGTAAAGGCAGTTCAATTGAAATAGCCTTATGGTCGGACACACCAAGGTCATACACCATAAGGTTACTAATGCTGACAGCACTTGAAATAACCAAGTCCAGTGTGTGGCCCCTGGAATGTGTAGGAACATCAACATGTTGCTGGAGATCAAGGCAATCCAATACTCGCAAAAACTCAGCTGCAATTTTGCATGAGGGAGTATCTATATGAATATTAAAATCTCCAAGTATTAAAATATTACCATTAGTAGAGCAAAGTGTCGTAAGAAAGTCATTAATCTCTGAGAAAAATTCTGAGTTTAATTTAGGAGGCCGGTAGATAAGAAGTATTGTCAGTGAAAAAGGAGGTTTACATTTAAATGCAAGACACTCAAATGAAGACAGTGTTGGTAAAGGGAGTGGACATAACTCTATTTGCTGTCGATATATTACAGCTAAGCCACCACCACGACCAGTAGTACGGGCTTTCTCCAAATAACTATAGCCAGGGGGACAGACTTCATTTAATGCTGAGTAAACCTCAGGCTGATGCCATGTTTCTGTTAAGCACATAAAGTCCAAGTCCTTTTCCATAATATGTTCTTGTATAAAGACTGACTTATTTGCAAGAGATTGTGCATTAAATAGTTCAATTTTAAACATTGATGGATTAACAAATCTCTTCAGGGGCCGTAGTACACTGAAATCCACTCCATGGTTTGTATCCTGTTCAGTGTAAAGCGATCTTGCACTAATTCCCGTACAGGTCCAGTTTTCATTGTGAAGTCTCGCGATATTTCCAGCATTACTAGCGCCTTGAGCGGCGTTACTCTGATGACGTGACAAACATGCGACATCCGTCCATATAGATGGAATGGCAGAGGCAGAGCAGTCCGTCTGATGATAGACAAACTTTCGATTGCAACTTCTGTGAATATACCGCGATCGACGCAGGAGTCCAAGTCCTTTTATGGCTTCAATGCACGATGGAACCAGGGACTGGTTGTTAAAGTTCATCAACTGTGAGATGGAATATTGAATCATCATACCGTACGCCAAATGAGTTTGGCTGAAGTTTGCCGTTAACCAAGCAGAGACTGTGAGAACTGTCCATACAGCAATATAATTGTCCATAGCTGGCTATGAAGTACAGCAATATACCCACGCCAGGACAGCTGAAAGGCTGTCCAAGAGAAATCGCTGTATATCCAGATCCAGATATTTACCCACTCGACAGAACAGCACACTTAGCGAATGGTCAGTCAAATGTTAATAATAACTTTGTGGATAGCCTCCAAAATTAGTAACAAAAAAGACTCCCAGTGTTTAAACTACTATTCAAACGAAACAGAAATTAAATAAATATCAAGTAAAATCATTAAAACGTTAAAACGTTATGGAGAAGCGGCGAACAACAAACGCCAGCGTCCTCTCCTCTCTCCTCTACTGATCAACATCCTCTACATGGCGAAGTCATCATCATAGCAATAAGATTGTGTGTGTTTGAATCGAGATCGCGAACTTTTAATGAATAATCCATATGCGTCTATAGCCTATGTATGTCATAATTTGTTCCAGACCTCAAAAGTTACCCAGGCCCGCTTCCGCGATCCATGCCTGGCATCCTTTCACGTACCTTCTGATGTCCTGAGCCATTCCGGGCCACCAGAAGTAATCTTGTAGCAGCGAGAGGCTTTGATTGGTCCCTGGGTGACCAGTGCCCAGAGATGTGTGAGAGGAATGAATGAGCTGATTTTGTTGAGATTTGGGTACATAAGTGCGATTTGGGGGGTTCTTCATCCAGAGGCCATTGAATAGGCCTTACTATTAACTCCGGGGGAAGAATAGACTCTGGTTTCTCAGGGAGTTCCCCAGGAGCATGGAGACGGGAGAGAGAGTGTGCTTTGGTGTTCTTGGTCCCTGGACGGTAAGAGATGGTAAAATCGAAGCTTGTGAAGAAGAGGGCCCACTGGCCTGTCTGGGGTTTAGCCGCTTGGAGTCTCAGAGATACTCAAGGTTACGATCGTCGGTAAGTACCACAAACGGATGGCGGGCCCCCTCCAGCCAGTGTCTCCATTCCTCCAGGGTGAGCTTGATGGTAAGAAGTGCTCTATTCCGATGTCATAATTCTGCTCCGCCGGGGATAGTTTCTTAGAAAAGAAGGCACATGGATAGAATCGAGGAGGAGTGCCCTGCTGCTGAGACAAGATGGCACCTACTCCAGATGTGGAGGCCTCCACCTCCACAAAGGAATGGTCTTTCTGGGTCAGGATGGATGAGGAGAGGTGCTGAGGTGAAAGCTTGTTATAAGGTCTTCATTGCCTGGTTAGCTTCTGGGGTCCAGGACAGAGACTTGGGCCTGCCCTTCAGAAGATTGATAAGTGGAGAGGTAATGGAACTGTAGTTGTGGATGAAGCGACAATAGAACTTTGAGAAACCAAGAAATCTTTGTAGTTCTTTGATGGATGTAGGAGTGGGCCAGGATCTGATAGCTTTTACTTTCCTCACGTCCATCTTGATGCCTTTGGGACCTATGTCGTAACCGAGGAGCTGGATGGAGGTTTGATGGAAGGTGCATTTTTCTGCTTCGAGGAAGAGGTGGTGTTCGCGGAGCCGCTTGAGGACCTCAGAGACGTGCTGGCGATGTTCGGCCTCGTTCTGGGACTACACCAGGATGTCATCTATATATACACTAGAACAAAATGTTTGAGAAACTCCCAAAACACCTCATTCATGTATCCTTGGAAAATGGAGAGGGCATTTACCAGGCGTTGGGTACTCGTAGTCAGTCAACTTGGTGAAGATGCGGGCTCCGCAAAGTTGTTCCGGAGCAGCAGGGACGAGAGAAAGAGGATATCTGAATTTGACTGTGATGTTATTGAGTGCCCGGTAATCTATGCAGGGCCGCAAGCCTCCGTCCTTCTTGGCAACGAAGAAAAAGCTGGAAGCAGCAGGGGAGATAGATGGATGGATGTACTTTTGCAGTGGATGGATGTACTTTTGCAGTGCCTCCTCAATATACTCCTCCATGGCCTTCTGTTCTCGGATGGAGACTGGATATATTCTTCCTCTGGGCACTGGTTCACGGGCAAGAGGTCTATGGCACAGTCCCATGGTCGGTGAGGTGGCAGTTGCGCGGCTCGTTTCGGACAGAACGTGTCGCTGAAGTGGAAGTATTCTGATGGTATTTCCATGGAAAGCTTCTCTACAGGACTCTCGATGGAGGTGGAATTTAGAGGAAGAGCGAGATTCTGGATAATGAGTTAAGGCATTAGAGGAAAACATCTGGAGAAGCAATCCTTTCCCCACTTCAGGACTTCGGTGGTCCATGATATGGTGGGGTTGTGCAAAACGAGCCACGGGCGCCCGAGAATAATCCCAGCGGTGGAATTCTCCAGAAGCAGCAGGCAGATGTCTTCGGTATGGAGATGACCGACCTGAAGTTGGATTGGACCCACACAGTGATGGATTGGATTTTGTACTGGATATCATTTACTTTTTTCTTGAGTTGGAGTTGGTTGCAGAGGTCTTCAGAGATGAAGTTGTCGGCTGACCCAGAATCAAGGAGGGCGTGTACTGTAATGGAGAGTGATGGAGAGTAGTGAGCTGAACAACACTGGTGAGTGGATGTAAATTAGTAGAAGAATATGAAACCACACTCACCATGGTCTTGGAGGGCGGATGGGGCATGTCTGAAGAACATGTCCACTCTGGCCACAGTATAGACCTAAGCCCTGGGTCAGCCGACGTCGACGCTCGGCCGAGGATAGACGTGAATAGTCGATCTGCTAGGTTCGGAATCTGGTTCTGGAGTGCTGGGATTCTCTGGCTGGCGGGGATGGAGAGTGGGGTTTTGGCATGAATTATCTTCCATACAGCCCTTTATCCGGTTGGCTACTCTGATGGAAAGTTGTATGAAGTGCTCAAGCCCTATGGTGTCATCGTATGCCGAGAGATGCAGCCGCAATGAGGGCTCCAATCCTTGGCGATAAGTTGTTATCAGGGAGCACTCATTCCTTTCACTTGAGGTAGCAAGGGTACGGAAATGGAGTGCATAGTCTTAGATTGAGCTTTTACCTTGTTGTAAATGGTATAATTGGTCACTCACTGATGAATCTCCAGAAGATCGACCAAAGACTTCTGTAAAATTAGCAATAAAGGAGTCAAGAGAATGGGTTGCTGGTCCATTTTGTTGCCATAGTGATTCTGCCCACTGAAGTGCTCAACCTGATAAGAGAGACAGAATGAAGGAGATTTTAGCTCTTTCAGTAAGGAATCTGTGCGGCTGCATCTTGAGGGTGAGCGAACATTGTAACAGGAACCCATTGCATTCCTCTGCCGAGCCAGAGTAGGGTGCTGGATTGACCACGGGACTGGCGGTGTAGACGGGAGCCAAAGTAGAAGGTGGTACAGAAGCCGGTGTCGGTGGTGGTACTGTGCTTACGGATGCACTAAGGGCTTTACGAAGTGAATCCACCAGCTCCTGGAATGGACTGACACCCATTGGGTTCATGATGTTATGGTCTGGTCTGCTGTTATGGAACACAAACTCAGACGCAAAAAATAACGTTAATCCAACGGGTATGTTTATTAACAAAGGCAAATATTGAATGCGGCAGGTGAATGAACGATAATGAACAGTCTTAGCAGATCTTGATGGAAATATATATGTGTTACCAGATGGATGGAGCACATTCTGCACTGATAGATCAATGTATGGTCGCCAGGAGCTGGGAAGCAAGTAAGGGGAATGGATGGAGTTCGTGGGAAACAAGGATGAACACGTGGAAGACCTTGGAGAAACTCGGAAGGAGTTAATCTTGAAATGACAGAATATTAGAGCATAAGTTTGAGGCTTTATTCCATGAGGGAGACCAGACAATTAGGGAGTGCAGAGAGCGTGCTTTTATAGGGCTTGATGGTGATGAGGTGATGAGAAACAGCTGCTGCTGGTTAGTACTCTGGTGATTGGGTGCGCTGAGTGGTGCAAGAGCCTGGTGTGGTCGTGACAGTAATCTAGTTTTCCACTGTATTACACCTCGACAGTACAATGCTGCTGATGTGACTCGCTGCTGAGATGACCATATGCGATACTCTTTTATCAGATAAAATTTCATATGGAAGTATTGTTCCATTGCATATTATTCCGTTGAGTAGGTACTGTGGAGGTACTCCATAGTTACAAATAAGTACACAGTAAATTCTGTTTAATAATGCGGTACATTGCGGGCTGTAATCTAAAGCGTTACCCATTACACCCTCCAAAAACTGATATCTTAAAAATGGTAACACCTAAATTGACTGTTTGTTTTTTTTAAGTCAAAAATATTATGTACCATAATGTAATGCATTGTTTAGGCACAACAGAACGTCCAAAACTTCTTTTTTTTTTATTAAACACCAGAGGAGTAGAAGGTGACAGAAATCACAGAGGCATGTTAACATAAACAATACTATAGACAAAGAAACATGGGAATCTGAGGGCTTAAAAAGAGGAGTATAATCAAAGCAAAGCAATGCAGAATGGGTCAAAACTAATTAGCAACACAGAGAAAACAAAACCAAAATAGACTACATGTAACATATTATTTACCAACAAAACAAATTTTTATGGGTTCAATCATGTAGAAATAGCTCTTAAAGGTAACAATTGCTGAGAATCACTTGTACATCACAGGCATTTCTGAAGTTAAACATTAGAGAAACTCCATGATCAGTACACATTTGTTCAATCCACTTTGATGCATGATGAAACATCTTGACCAAAAGAAAATCCAGTTTTCTGAAGTTCACCTTTCCTTTAAAAAAAAAATATATATATACATATATATATATATATATATATATATATATATATATATATATATATATATATATATATATATATACACACACATTTTTTTTTTCAGTACTGACACTTTGTATTGAATGATTATTATTTATTTATTTTCTTTCTTTTTTTTTTTTGTCCTTATTTGCAGGAAGCCCTTCTATAACTGTGTCAGGAGAAAAGGGAGGAAATGTCACACTGCCATGTAAATTTAAGGCAAATAATATTTTTCAAATTGATTTAAAATATCAGTCAGAATACATTGATGTCTGTCAGGAGAAAAACTGTAGTGGACGAGTATTTAAAGACAAAGCCTGTGATGTTGTCATCAAGGATCTGAGCTTCAGTGATGCTGGGAAATACTTTTTGATACTCTATTACAATGATGATCAGACAGATCTGCAACAAGTCTTGACATACCAACTTCAGATTCATGGTAAAGCCAAAACTGATCAAACCATCAACGTGATTTACATGATTACATCTGGTTTCCCAATCTTAAATATGTGCTTATGGCTTTGATTGATCAACACCATTATAATAATTATTCAAGTTTTTCCGTTTCTCTTCAGATGATGTTTCTGTGAAGATAGGCAAGCCATTAAAGTTGGATATTCTGTTGTCCAATACTGATAAAGTGGAGGCCAACTCTAGTGGAGAGTGGAAGATGATGTGGAAGAGAGGCCTCGAGGTCCAGATTCATCGTCTGACTGACACTGATGGAAACTTTACAATTAATTTTACAGCCAGCGATGCAGGAACATACAGAGCTCTGGATACTGACAGAAACATCTTGATCACAGTGACAGTCACAGGTGAGAGAAGCTCAGTGGTGTCAGAAATATTATTTTTAAGCATTTTTGGAGCTAAGGTATAATTTGATGCTAATCTGTATGACTAAACTTTCCTCTACAGAATATACTACAGAATCAATTGTTGACAATTTGAACAAGACTGAACCTACTGAAGTTTGTAAGTAAAATAGGAGGCATTGAGAGCTTTACAAAAACATAAGTTTAAAAATGAAAAGATGTTTTTTTAAAAAAAGTGTTCTTTTACCACCTTCCCTCTTTACAGCTGAAAAGAACTTGATGTTGTATATTGGCGTGCCTCTCCTGGTTCTGGTGGCTCTGGTGCTTCTGATTGCATTTGCTGTCATCATGTTTCAGAAATGCTTGAACAGAAATGAGGAACATGAATCAACAACAGAACCTGCACAGGGGTCTAGATCACCTAATGAAGCCACTAGTTTTTTGTGACTTGCCTTCAACACCAACAGGATTGTGTCAACATTATATATATATATAAGAGCTGTATATTTCGTCAGCTTATTTAGGCTAATAATATTAAAAAAAGCTAAGGAGTCATTTGATCATATTAACATAGGGCTGTTAAAATAAATATACATGCACTGATGAAACTGATGCTTAAATAGAAATATTGTCTTATTTCTTTATTTTTGGAATTAATTGTTGATTTAATAAAGTATTTTCCTTTTGAGCTCAGCCAAAGCCGCGTGTGTGTCCTTTTTGTTGCTTCCCTCTGAGCCTGTAACGCCATGCCAGCAGAGGGAGCCCTCACCCACTGACTGACTGTTGCTGCTCCCTCTGCTGCTTCGTTGGTTACTTCCTGTTTGGTGGCCATAAAAGGAGGCCATTCTCAAACAGGAAGCTGCGAAGTATTGTTTTGCCTAGCAGACTCTACCAAGCGTTTCTCCACTGTTGATTATCTGGTTTGTTATTGCTACGGTTTTTGTTCTTTTGTCATAGTTTAGTCTTTGTTTTCTGTCATAGTTTTGCCCTGTTCCTTGCCATCGTTTTTGCCCTGTTTGATAGCCTTGTTTATTTGATACTTTGGATTGCTCTGCCTGGTTTTTGACTTTCTGCCTGCTTGAAGGATTACGCCATTGCTCTGTCTTCGTTGCCACTGTCTGTTTGGATATCGACCCTGCCTGTATTAACCACGATCTGTTTGAATAAAGCCTGCACTTGGATTTTACACGCTTCCTACGAGTCCTGCCTGTTACAGAATACTTTGCCTCCCAAAAATCCAGCGGCTTTTGGAATCACGATCGCAGGTATGAACCAGGCAACTTCTCGTCTCCTCTGCCTTCGTCAAGGTAACCGAGCAATAGAGGAGTATGTAGAGGGTTACCTGGAGGTAAGATACACTGGACCCTTGAAACTTACATTGATTATGCACTTCGTTTGAGCGGCTCACCTCTTACCGTTGGGATCGCAGAGAAGGGACCCTGCAATCCCACAGTAGCCCCCAGACCACAACCAGTTCACGTCACACCTGCCAAGCCAAAGCCTGCTCAAGTAATGTCTGGAATTATTCAAACCACGCCAAAGCCAGTTCACGCCATGCCTGCCAAGTCAAAGTTTGCTCAAGTCACATCCACCAAGCCAAGGTCTGCTAACGTCACGTCTGCCAAGCCACAGCCTGTTCACGTCACATCTGCCGCTCCAGGGCCTGCTCACGCCATGCCCGTCCAGAGTCTGCACCTGTCATGGCCGCCCTCCTACAACCAGCTCACAAGATGGCCGCCATCCCAGAGCCAGTCCACAAGATGGCCGCCATCCCAGAGCCAGTCCACAAGATGGGCGCCATCCCAGAGCCTGTTCACAAGATGGCCGCCATCCCTGAGCCTGTTCACAAGATGGCCGCCATCCCCAAGCCTGTTCACAAGATGGCCGCCATCCCCAAGCCTGTTCACAAAATGGCCGCCCCATCTGAGTCCCCAGCCAAGATAGCCGCCACGCCTGAGCCTCATCAAGCCAAAATCATCTCATCCGCATCTCATCCCATCATATCTGCCACACCCAAGGCAAATCAAGTGATACCTGATCCTCCGGTGTCAAGTGAAGTCAAGGCTACACTTTCTGTGCCAAGTCAAGATACAGCTGTTCTCCATGAGCCAAGCCAGAGACACAGCTGTTGTTCTCCATGAGAGTCAAGCCAAGATACAGCTGTTGTTCTCCTTGAGCCAAGTCAAGATACAGCTGTTCTCCATGAGCCAAGCCAAGATACAGCTGTTCTCCATGAGTCAAGCCAAGATACAGCTGTTGTTCTCCATGAGTCAAGCCAAGATACAGCTGTTCCCCATGAGTCAAGCCAAGCCACAGCTGTGCCCCACGAGTCA
>VONZ01003414.1:0-21981 GCA_012976165.1 Labeo catla
TCAGCTGACCAGTACTAAACTGTGAAAGTTTTCACAGATCAGAATAGTGATGTTAGTGACTCAGGGAAGGGTCAGCTGACCAGTACTGAACTGTAAAAGTTTTCACAGATCAGAATAGTGAATAATATGACTCAGGGAAGGGTCAGCTGACCAGTACTGATAGAGGAAAAAGAGAGCAGAGCATTAGGAACACTGTTACGCAATAAATAGCGATTGTGAAAGTTTTCACAAATCGAATTTGACTTAAAAACAATGTTTTTGTATTTGAGCAGTCTGCGTGTTTAATGGCAAAATACGTTAAACATGAAGAGCGCATATTTTTCACATCCCTTACTATAGCGGACTTACCAAGGGGGTTACGGACAAGAGCTTTGCTGTGAAAAAAATCACAGATCAAGCTGGTTCACATGACACTGGTTTCAGTCTGCTAAGTTTCCAACTTTCGGAGCTATAAGCATTATAAAATTAAGAGTCGAAAAAATAAAATAAAATTTCGGCCAAAAGGCACATCATCACCAGAATTCACAAATCATGGAGAACCACTTTCGGGATTATTTGCATGTTTATGACAGCGCGTTGTGCATTTATAGCCAAAAAAAATCCGAATATCAAACCGCAAACTATCTTTACTGCGGTACATCAGACGACATTTCTTTTCGTGAGGGATGACCTGCTGTTAGGTAAGCAAATACCTATGCAAACGTCACAGGTAACATTTGTTCCTGAATGAGATCATAATTTTACGTTGGCATGTACATAGGCAAGCCTAAAACTTTAGAGTCAAGGATGCATTTATACGTTGGTTGTGATGTCAATGCTGTGTCATCTCATCCCCAAGTAGCCAAAATGATCTGGCCCAATAACGGCCCGAATCCGGCAAGCCGGAAGAAATGACTCGGGCCAGATGCGGTTGCCGGACTCGTGTGAATTACGGGAGTGAATGACGCGCCAGAATCGGCCCGAGTACACTGGCCCGAGTCCGGCTGCCGAAACTGAACCGACACTGCCGGCATCGGGCCACAATCACGCCAGCATAGATTATACAATTAGCCGGTACTGGCCCGAGTCTGGATTCCAAATGGAAATATGCATGAAATCAGACGATTATACAATTAGCCAGTACTGGCCCGAGTCAGGATTCCCAATGGAAATTTGTATGAAATACAGACCTATATTTATTTAATTAATAAGAACAACAAAATTAACCAAAGCAATATTAGCTGGTTTGCTAAAGTAGCCCATGTAGCCTAATTAATTGGTTCGCTAAAAACTACAAAAACGTATTATTAAAGACTTCCACCAGTTTTTTTTTTTTTAACAATGTTATTTCCACAAATATCACACACACGTGTACCTCCCCCTCACCTCTATCCCAAGTAAGAATGACACCATATAAATACTGTATAAGAAAATTGATTTGAATTTATTATTGAAAAAGTGACATCAACTAATGCACAAAAGCACAATAGAAACTCCCCTCAGGACCTCAAGTTTATCCTAAAAGAGAGACAGAATAAATGGAGGAGAGACATAGTTAGTCAGATCTTATGTGATCTCAATGGTAAATGTTAACAGCATTTGTAGCTTACCTCAGAAAGATTTTTTTTGTTGTTGTAGGGCCTGCTCGCTTCTTCCACCATGCCATCTGTTTATAAACTTCTCGAGTTCTCCATCCAGCAAACTGCAGTATTTGCAGAAAATATATTTTTTTTTTAAAAAGTCAGTCTTGTGTATGTGGCACAAGTTTGCCTGTTTAAACAAGAAGCGTAGCATAAAGACAAGCTAGGAAGAAGATAGAGGAAAAAAAAATACCACTTTGTGTGGTTAGCCATTTTAAGAAGTATTTAGACCACTTTTTCACTTTTTGCAGACTTTATTATGTGGTAGATTTGATTTTAAACTAATACAATTTTACAGTTTAAAAATGACAAAAAAAGAGAGAAAAAAATCTTATACAAGTTTGGGCACCCTGCACTACAATGCACTCTTTGGCGAATATCACAGCCTGTGAAATGGTGCAGTTTACAGCTATATGAGTAATAGAGTATTCAAAATGTTACATGTAAAATGTCAGTAAAATTAATAATATTAATTTTGGCCCTATACTCGACCACTCACAACACCCTGACTCAATCAGAACAACAAAATTAATGTTAAGATATTATGGCCTATTTTAATTTCCTAAAAGAAAACATACATTTACACATCTGCTCTATAGCAAAATAACATTCAATTACTTACATGGCACAGATGCACTCTTTTCAGATGATCTTGACAAATCTGACAAAAAAATATAAAAAATAAATTTAAAAAAAAGATAGTAGTATAGCAGGAAGACACATTACACTATTCACATAGTGTGTTGTGTAATTAAATAATTACATTTCACTAACCACTAATGAATATATGAATTAAAACTGCGGCATACAAATATTGTGAATGTGTTTACAGTCAACTGAAAAAAAAATATACTTACAAAGCCAAAGACGCTCAATGCTGTGGAGCATTTGGGGTGCAGCAGCTACTGACACAAAAACAAAGGGGAGAAAAAGAAAAATATGAGTCAATATGAGTCATATGCATATATCTGTACAAACTGAAATGTACTGATTTTTAATAAATGATTATTGACTTACCAGTGTGTTGAACATGGCAAGATGCAGAATGACTAGACTGATCACTGACAACAATCGGATGACAACCTAAAAAATAGAAAGAAAAAAAAATGAATATTTTCATTAGTGAATGTAATTATTTACTTGAATATGACTCTTTTTTTCTTCCCTGCTGTATACACAGGCCTAAATCTTTTACTTTTATTGTAATTCTTTGTTATTAATAAAAACAAAAATTATTATTATTATTATTATTATGATAAGGATAGGCTACATTGGCTTGTGAGTCTTTCTGTCTCTCGCTCGCTCACACACGTAGAGAGAGAGCGCGCGCGCGTTCAGTGTGCGTCAGTGTCGCGCGCTCTCTCAAATCTGAGACAACACAATTTAAGCGTGAAAGTATTATTGTTGATAAGTGTAAAATAGATATATTGTTTATTGTTTATTGTTTAACTAACGTTACCTTGACCGACATGAATGTGAGGTTTTCTCAATCCTAGCAGATCTGCGCAAATGACGTCATACAGATAACGGTATTAACGGTAACAGTCAGCGGCCCATAGAAAATAAAGACGGAAAGACTCGTCTATGTGAACAGTAGGCTCAGATATGCTACATTCAAATGACAGTCCGTCAATTTTACACTTACATACACAAAAATACTTTACCTGAGGAAAGCTCTTCCGTCAAGCGATGTCCACTCAGTCAAAGGGAGTCCGGCTGTGCGCGTGATGTGAGCGGACCGCAGCTTATATAGCCTCTGGTTCTTTCGCGGGCTTCGCACGTGAGGTGTAAAATAGCCAAAGTTATATTTATATCTATTTTATTAATTTATTTTTTATTATCTGACATGTAATTTTAACTCAGTATACCTTGAATTATATTTATTATTATTATTATTATTATTACTTAACACTTATTAATAAAAATTGTTTTCACTCACGGATTTCATAACCTGAAGATGGCAGCAGAGGATCACTTATTGGCTCATCCTACTCACTAAATTTTGTTTTTTGGATTTTATTTGGAAATAAAATGACTATTATCAATATTTGAAATTATATTTTGGCAAAAGTTGAGGTATCAGTTTTTAAATTATACCACATTATGATTATCAAGCCTGAAAATAGTATTATAAAGGGGAGACCTGGTGAAAGCATTTTTTTAGATCTGTTACAGCCAGATACCATTTTATTTTAGGGGTGTAGAACAATGACACACAGTCAGAAAGTGTCATATAATTTAGATGAAGGGAACATTTTCAAATGATAAGCGAAGTCCATTTGAGGTCAGCCTAAAATGAATAGAAATATACCTTAAAATAGTAATACAAACCTTTGAAAAAATATGTCAAATAAAATTTTGTAAAAAATTGTAATTGAGCCTAATTAATTAACTGTGTGTGCCTGTACAGGTTTAATGTCCATTGTGGGGACCAAATATTAACACACAGAGTGAAAACTTAAATTTTGACATTTTTGGGATTAACACTTGTGGCCCACATTCGGGCTGAATGCGGCTAAATGTGCCGTTTCTCAACCAGAATCGGGCCAGATCCACTGATCCAATACCCAGCCAAATCTGGCAACCGTTACTGGGCCAGAGCTGGCTCACTTCTGGCGAACCGCTGCCAGCACATAGCCGAGTGAGCCGACACTCAACCGGCCCGATTCCGCTGGCTACCTGGGTCCCAAGTGTAAATAGCAACAGTTGTGGATTCAGTAGACATTTAGATGCTATTTACTTATAAATAGTGAGAGATAACGTTACTATTTGCTCCTCAGTATTGTTGTGCATTAAACATCTTGCAATATAACTGACAGTAAATCATTATATTTATAAAACAATATTAAAATCATGGCAACTTATTGAGATATTAAAGAGCGCTACCCCTAACCTTACCCTAAATGTAACTTTTATGAATTAAAATGAATTTTAAGTCAAATCATTTTTATTTAAAACAAATGCGTTTATTAACTGTAAAGTAATAAAAAAGCGCTGTCAGTGGGAATAGAACCCCGGTCTCCCTTTACACGTTACGCCACAGAAACCGCTGACTAAAGAGGTGACTTTTTCCACATATAGGATAACGTTAGACTGGCCTAGTGTATTTAGTTCTGCCAACAAGTAGGCTATTTGCAGTGGACACCTCGAATGTATTAATCAGAGGGGAAGTGTGGTCGTTGGATCACCGAGACCACTCACTTTACCTACAGGACAAATTCCTTTAACGTTACAAAAGAATATAATGTTAATTCATGCAGTCATTGAGTGTATTTAATCATTGACCTTAAATTATCACCAGTTCAACTAAAACAGAAAGATTAGTATGTCGCACATCAAATAAGACTTAGAAATATTACACGTTCAAAAATGTCATGTTTACACGACGAAAACGTTCGTCTAGAAACACGTAACAAAAATACACGGCCAAAAATTTTACGTTAAGGCGATACAAACGATCGTGTCTTTAAATAGCACGACAAAAAAATTCGTGTATAGACCTACAAAACGTTCGCGTTTACACGTACCAAAAAGACACGTACAAACTTTGCGTGTTAATGCGTCCAGATTTCACGCGTTTCATATAATAGGTATTGTCCCCAATGGCGTTCCATATTTTTTATGTAAATTTCTCACGTACACCGCCGTCACGTCATCGCAGGTCTATCGTCTGCCCTCCCTATCAATCCCATTCAAAATTTGAAACGGTCTGACGGCGACGTAAAGGTAGACTGCGCCTTATCCTTAGCCTGCTTAGCCTTAAAACCGGCACGATACACCCCCCATATCCCAGGACAAAGTCGGACAAAATTTCTAACCGGCAAGTAACGCTTCAAGTCCGAATTTGATCGAGCTGCGCAGCGCTGCGTTAAGTCAAACACATCTATTGCTTCCTCTTTCAGGACATGTGCACGTCACATGACTCCATATTTTGTCCAGAGAAAGGTGGCGTTTTCATCAATTTTCATTTATGTGATTGCCAACAAAAAATCTGAATCACCTTCACTGATTAGTAAAGAAGTATTTTCAAAAACGTTTCATAATATATCATCAAATATATCATAGGAAATAAAAACTGCATGTTGCCTTAAGGCAACATTGTACCGTAATGGAATCACATATGGCCATACCAGGCATATAGCATAGCATACAAGTATATGATATTTGTAAGAAAAAAGTTAGAATTATCTAAATGTATTTGCATTTTTGCATGATATTGTAATGCATTTATGAGAATTGTGATTTGTATACAATATCTGCACATATTCTGTTGAGAGGAAGTGCTTCCTCAGCTTTCACAAGCAGTGATGAGTCATTAGTGAGGAAGGAGATTTTACATGCATGTGCTTGCGTGTGTATGTACATGCTTGTAAGGAAAAGTTATATATTATCATAAGGTTATGAAATCTATTTGTTCAAATGTTTGATTAAAGAAATTTGTGTTTTAAATAAATTAATTAATTTTTTCTGCATGAAAATATCAAATGTTTCATTTTGTCCATTGTGGTACAATGTTGCCTTGAGGCAACAAACTATAAAATAAATAAATAAATAAATAAAAAAACATATAAAAATGTTTTTAGGAAAAACATCAAAAAAAAAATTTTCCTCATTGATATCATATTGCGTACCGTAGAGGGCTAAATTCGCCATACTGCTCATGGGTAAAAACTCACTGAGATACAGACATAAGTTTTCATGCAATTCATGGCAGGATCATTTTATTTACGGAAATATCTCATCATTCACTGACGCGTCGCTGACGCGTCGCATGCTCTCAGGTTTGATCTAAAAAGCAGCTGCCCTCAGTGAAGGAGTGAGGAGACGAGGAGGGATATTGAGAAGCACCCACTATATAAGCTTTGGGCTTCCTTTTCCTGATCGCAGAGTATTGTCTGTGTTTATCGCTTACCTAGTGATAGCCCTTTACAGAGCCAGTTTCCTGTCTGAGTTTTGTCTAGTTCTAGTCAAGTATTGTAATGCCTAGTTTTGCCAGATTGTCTGTTTCCTGATCACCTGCCTGTCTTGGATTTTTCTCTCATCTTGTCGTTTGAACTTTGTTCGTACCTTGCCTGGATTATTATCTGTCTGTGGATTATTCGCTTGCCTTATCCTTTGGATTATGTTCACCGTTGATCAACCTACTCCTGTTTATCGGAGTACTCTTCTGTCTTGCTCTCTGAATACCTGTATGCCATTGTCTGACCCATGCCTGTTTTCATCACGTCTGTTAATAAAAAGCTCTGCATATGGATCTACACGTCTCTGGATCTGTTCAGTTCATAAGAGTTACAATAAAAATATATCTTGATTTCATCTTGTGGTTATTTTGGGAAAAACAGTAGGGGGCGTTTCCCCCCCTACATATATGTAAAGATAAATAGAAAAATAAAATAAATTGTATGTACAGTTGTGCTTAAGATAGTAGAATATAAACAGAATAGAATGAGATGTAGGGATGTACTAGGATGGTAACAAATAAATATAAGGTTATTGCACATATTTTTATTGCACAATTTTATGTAATAAAGGTCATGCAAGGCCTTATAACTGCTTAGTAGATCAATTAAATTCTTATTTCATTAAATTCATACATGTTTTCCAGATCCTTTGCCTGTTCCTGTCATCAGCAGTAACTCCACACAAAACTCATCATCGGGATCATCATATTGTTTGTTGGTGTGTTCAGTGATGACTGTGAATCATGTGACTCTCTCCTGGTACAAAGGAAACAGTTTATTGTCTAGCATCAGTGTGTCTGATCTCAGCATCAGTCTCTCTCTACCTCTGGAGATTGAGTGTCTGGATGATTCCTACAGCTGTGTTGTGGCTTATTCATTCACCAACCAGACCACACATCTCAACAACACTCAACTTTGTCAACCATGTCCAGGTACATGTAATAGCATTTATTTGATATTAGTATGTATTTATTGAGTTAATGTGTTCCTGATCACTGATTTAATCCAGCTTTAGATTGTCACTGATTCTTCCAAATGATAATTTTAAGTAATTTTAACATCACTTTACTGTCAACTTATCTTAACTTTGATCTCTGATGAGATGCTTTGTTTAAAATAAAGGTAAAATAAAGGTGTTTGTAAAGAGTAATTCATTTTTCCTTGTGTGATACACTAATGGTAAAGAAATTACACACTTCACCTTCTACAGTCATGGGCAAAAATATTGGCATATATTGCAATTCTGTCTGAAAATGCAACACTTCTCTCAAAAAATTGTTCTAGTTGCAAATGTTTTGGTATTCACATGCTTATTGTTTTTGTTTGCACTGCAACAACAAGAAAAAAAATGAGAAGAAAAGTCAAACTTGATAAAATTTCACACAGAACTCAACAATGGACTGGACAAAATTATTGGCACCTTATTAAAATTTTAATAAATAATTGCTTTCCAGGCATGTGATGCTCCTGTAATTTGTATTTAGACACACATGTGGCAAGTAACAGGTGTGGGAAATATAGTAATTGCACTTGCAACCAGTTAAAGTGGAGAAAAGTTGACTCAACCTTTGTGTTTGTGGAATTGTGGAAAATTGGAAATTGTGGAAAAACATGGACAATCTCAAAGCTACAAGTCCATCTCCAGAGATCTTAATGTTCCTGTGTCCGCTGTATGCAATATTATCAAGATATTTACAGTCCACAGCACTATAGCTAACCTCCCTGGACGTAGACGGAAGAGCAAAATTAATGAAACATTATAATGAAGGATTGTTTAAACGGTGGATAAAGAACCCTGATTAACTTCCAAACAAATTCAAGCTGATCTGCAGACGCAGAGTACAACAGTGTCAGTTTACACTAGCTTTCACCATTTGAATGAAAAGGGATGCTGTGGTAGGAGACCCAGATAGAGACCACTGCTGACACAAAGGCATAAAAGACCAAGACAAAACTTAAGTGACAAAACCACAATCCTTCTGGGAGAACATACTGTGGACAAATGAGACAAAGTATAGCATTGTGGTAAAGGCACTGTTTACAGAACAAGAGATGAAGCCTTCAAAGAAAAGAACACAGTCCCTACAATCAAACATGGTTCAAAGAAGTTTTGGGGTTGCTTTGCTGCTTCTGGCACTGGATGCCTTTACTGTGTAAACGCTATCATGAAATCTGATGATTACTAACAAATTTTGGAGTGCAACGTAGTGGCCAGTGTCAGAAAGCTGCATCTCCACCAGAGGTCATGTGTCTTCCAGCAGGACAATGACCCGAAACACACTTGAAAAAAACACTCAGATATGGTTACAAACAAAGTGTAAATGACCTGGAGCAGTTTGCAAAAGAAGAATGGTCTAAAATTCCAGTAGAGAGGTGTAAGAAACTCATGGTTACAGGAAGTGATTGATTTCAGTTATTTTTTCCAAAGGGGGTGCTACCAAATATTAAGTTCTCTCTCTCTTTTTTTTTTTTTTTTTTTTTGTGTTGTTTCAATGCAATAAATAAATAAATAAATAAATAAATACATACATACATACATACATACATACATACATACATACATACATACATACATACATAAATTAAATAAATAAATGAATAAATAAACGTGTGAATACCAAAACATTTGCAACTGCAACAATTTTCTAAAAGAAGGGTTGCATTTTCTGACAGAATTGCAAGGGTGCCGATATTTTTGCCATGACTGTATAAAAAATGTCCTTGTGCTTTTTCATTTCATGTTGTTTTTTTGTTTCCTTAGATTGCACATTCTGTTGTTATTTTCCTGAAACTGTGACTCGATTGGTCATCTCTGTTCTGGTGGGCGTGGCTGCTACTTTTTTTGTGGTGTATGACATCAGACCCGGAAAAGGCGAAAACAATCTGATGACAGAACAGACATCATCATCATCATCATACCCTCACAGCTGATTCCTATATTCTTACATTGTTAAGGTGTTCACCCTTTGCCAGAATATTTGCTCAGTTATCAGCTGACATAGAAAAATGTTGAAAAAGGAAAAAAAAATGGCTTGGGCAGTGTTTTGGTGTAATTCTGGGTGTTTTGGTATGAAAGATAGCAAAATGGCCACTGATAGAACTACTCTTATTTAGAATAAATAGGCAGTTTTCCCACCTAGTGATTCCATTGGATAAAAAGCTTTTTAATGGGTACTGTATTCAGTGCCAAGTAGAAAATCAAGTAGAAAACCTATAAATAAAATTCATTTGTCACCTTAACTAGGTAAATACAACTACTAATAACTTTAAACGTATATGTTACATGTAATAAAATGGGCTATAATGCATGCCACATATAAAAAGTTACACAAGCTATATTATGCTTGTTTATCGTTTTGAGTGCACCTCAAGTGCCTCATACAGCAATACTATCTTCTTACGGGTACTACCTGCTCATGTTGAGCTAAATATGGAGGGTAATGAGGAGATGGATAATGTATCAATGCAGGCTCTCAAACATCCAAAAATTGCATCAAACTAAGTCAGAATTCAAAGCAGATGTAGAAGAAAAACTGTCAAGAGAGATGGGGAAAGGGGGGAAAAGGCATTGTAGCTACTCGCTGGTAATTAAAACAGTCCACACTTCCAATACTGATGTCCATACATTTTATTTTCTGGATATGGAACACCGTGAAAACTACATACAAACAAAACAAAGAAAAACATAATTTTACACATAACAATTTGAAGAACATCAACACAAAAAAAGAAATATACAAAACATTAACACATTTACCGTGATGGCCTTGTAACCAGCAGCAGAATGGTGAGGAGCTGTAACATACAAGTCTAAAATCAAGTCTCATTATTGAGCATGTGCAAACACCTTCAGGTTAAATTAGTAAAAAAGGATCACGTAACATTCAATTTAATCAAACTTAGGACTTAGGAGCAAAAACAAGTACCATACCAACAAAATAAAAAAAATCAATACACAGAAATGCACAATTGTGAAATTATGAAAAAATACACAATATAAACATTAACAACTGAAACCACAAATACATCATTCATAACCCATAAATGACCTATCAGGGCCAGCTACAGGCATTGCATATGTAATACTCAAAAACAAGTTGTAGAAGGAATGGTTATGCCAATAATGATAAAGTAAAGTCTTGACTATAAACATCTTCATAATTTTACTGCAGGTTTGAAAAGCTCAGTCTGATCTGCATTTCACACATTCCTGCCCTGTAAATAAAAAAGATAGCACAGTGTAACACAAAAAGTTGAGTATCACACACAAAATAACACAAAGAATATTTAGGATGATCAAATTAAACCTAAATATCTAATTAAGCAAAAAGGAAAATAAACTAACAAAATAAAACTTAAATACACTAATAGCCTAGTGGCTGATCTGCCCCTTTAAATAGGGAAACCATGTAGGTTGGTTGGGCTAATGTATAGTACTGGCTGAGCGTGTGGTGTCATTTCTGACACAATCTACAATTGTACTAACACAAACGGAACATTCAGACTGGACAGTGCTACTAAACTGCACTTTTTCTTCTTCAAAATGATAATAAAAATAAGAATAATAGTAAAACAGCAAAGGTGTGTTTCTTTCATCAAGATAAATCAGTAAATCAGATAAACCAGTAAATGTACATCAGTGTATTTATGTAAATCATGTTTTAATCCTCTTTGTTTTTCATCTACAATATATTGTTGTATTTTATATATTCATTTTCACTGTTAAATGGATAAGGGGTTAAGAAAATTCTGTTCAATAAAAGTCATTACTCAAGTTATTTGCCCTTACCATGTACTGTCTGTTACCGCTCCCTCTGCTGCTTCTTTGACTTTGACTTCCTGTTTGGCAGCCATTTAAGGAGGGCCATATTGTTTTGCCTGTGCAGACTCTACCAAGCATTTCCTTGTTTCTTGATTTTGTTTCCATGTTCATAATTTTGTTTCCTTGCCATAGTTTTTGCCTTGTTTTATTGCCTTGTTTATTTTGTTACTTTGGACTGCTCTCTTGGATTTTGACCCTTTGCATGTTTTTTGGATTATGCTTTTGTCTTTCCCTGGATGTTACTGTTTGCTGGTGTCTGACCCTGCCTGTCTTGACCACGATCTGTACAATAAAGCTCGCACTTGGATCTATCCACGCTTCTGAGGAGTCCCGTTACACAGGGTTTACAGTGTATAATAAAATCTGGTTAAGGGTGTGGCTCAGAAAAACAGATCGCTGACAAACACTCAAAGAACAGAGGACTGTAATAACTGCGTGTAATAAAGCGTGTAGTAGGCCTTTTTCAGAAGCATCAAGTAGTTGTGTAAAATAACTTCCGCTGTAGTCTGTATAAATGGCAATGCCCATAGCATGGGATTGTTGTGATTTATTAATGAACAATTTATCACAGATGTTTCATCAAAACATATTAACCACAGATTCCAAACATTATTAGGGTATGACGAAACCAGGAAAAATGTTGTCATGATATTTCAACATGAAAATGGAAGTCATGCTGCATATGTATGCACAATACTTCAGAGACAGACCAGGTCTCCCATACGATAAAAAAAAAAAATATATACTTTCAAATATATTTTGAAATATATTTCAAAATATACAAAAAATGGCCAAAAAATATATTTGCTAAACTATATTTCAAAATATATGTACATAAATATATTTTCTATAAATAAATTTTTTGGCCATTTTTTGTATATTTTTGAAAATATATTTTTAAAAATATATTTTAAAAACATTTAACAAAATATACCACAAAATATATTTTGCCCTCCATATATTTAAATCTAAGAAAATACATTCACATGTAACATTTTAAGAAAATCTTTATTTGATGTCTGAAACATGTACATATAACACATCAATCAAGCAGGGAGCATATTCTAAATCATATATATATATATATATATATATGTATATACAGGGGTTGGACAATGAAACTGAAACACTGGCCAATATAGTGTTGGTGGCTTAATGGCTATAGTTGCGCAGCCTGCTGGCCATTCTTCACTGATTGCACATTCCACCAGTAAGAGCAGAGTGTGAAGTTTGACTATTTGCACCCAATGGTTCAAACATTGTACCCTGAAGGTGATGCCGTGTATCAGGATGATAATGCACCAATACACACAACAAAACTGGTGAAAAAATGGTTTGATGAACATGAAAGTGAAGTTGAACATCTCCCATTGCCTGCACAGTCACCAGATCTGAATATTATTAAGCCACTTTGGGGTGTTTTGGAGGAGCGAGTCAGGAAACGTTTTCCTACACCAGCATCATGTAGTGACCTGGCCACTGTTCTGCAAGAGGAATGGCTCAAAATCCCTTTGGCTACAGTGCAGGACTTGTATTTTTCATTCCCGAGACGAAATGATGCTGTATTTGCCACAAAATTAGGCCCAACACCATACTAACTGTGGTCTAAAACCAGGTGTTTCAGTTTCATTGTCCAACCCCTATATATATATATATATATATATATTAACACGTTTTTTTCCTTTCAAGCAGTCTCAGTTCCCCCAGCTTAGAATTCACTGCAATCCCCAAAGCTCCTCTGGACACATTGGGGAACCTCTTCTTCACTGCCAATGTAGAAGACAAAAATATATTTTATTTATATATTATATATTTTTATTTTAAAGGGGTGGTTCACCACATATCCATATTTAAACATAACACACACATCAGTAAACACAAATAGAAGCTCAAACATGCTTGCTTGACGTATGAGGACCAATGGGGTTCATTCTTTGTTATTACACATAATGTTTTAGCTTCTATAAAAACATGAAGTTTGTTCTTCCACATTAAGCAAGTATGGTTGACCTTCTGTTTATGTTTGCTGATCAAAGTTTGTGTGTAGATAAAAGCCTAAATTAAATCTGCTCATCATATAAAGTGATTGAGTCTCTTCTGAAAATCGGGACTAAACCGCTTGACAAATATGAATTGGTTTTACGATCTGTTTATGAACTTTTTGAAGCATCAGTGTGGTAGCTGTGTAGACTGTCACTTGAGAGACAGAAATCTGTGAGATTTCATTAAAATACCTTCATTTGTGTTTCTAAGACAAATTAAATTCTTGCAGGTTTGGAATGAAATGAGGTTGAGTAAATGACATTTTTTAAATTTCTGGCTGAACTATCCCGTTCCGTATCCCTAACCGAATTTTTGTGTTGTAAATGTTCCTGTATGTGAAAAACAGTATGTCAACAAAGTAACATGTCTGAATTCACAAAATTGTAAAAAGAAAGATTATGAAAGGTAATAAAACGACACCAATGATGCTGGTAAGTCACATGACAGTAGCAACTATGGCTAATTTAGTAAGTCCACATTTTTATTGATATAGAACATACAGTTTTTTTAATGCTTGCAAAGAAAGTTCAAATTCAGTGCGATTGAATGCAATTTCAGATGCACAGCAAGTCTTCACTTACCATATATGGCTGCCATAGTTTCCTTGTCAAGGGCAGTCCTTTGCTCTGCACCACTGTCAGTTTTGCTCTGTCCTCCTACAAAAGACAAAACACAATGCATGAACACATGAGGATATGCAACTGTCGTCTGACTAGTTTTAAATTTCCAAAAATCTTAACACTGGGACTAAAAAAGATATGCTATTGAGAAAGATTTGAATGAAAAAAGTATAATTAACCTTTTTACAATACTTTATTTTTATCCAACAATTTGACCTGACTTTCAAAACTGTTTACCTTTCAAATTGCCGTGGATCAGAACCTCCAGTGGAAAGGCGGCCATTAAAAGAACACGCACCATTGAAGTGGCTGTTTGGGCCTGCAGGGCAGAAGTCCACTGATGTTTTAGAATTTTTATTCCTGTGCCATGTGCTAACTCCACCTGTGGTTGTGATCACATAAAAAAAAAAATCAATATAAATTGTTTTCAAAAAAACACATTTGGTATGTATGTACAGACCTAAATTCGCACCAAACAGTACTTACATATTCAGCATCACCAGAACCTTAAAAATAAATAAATAAATAAATACATACATACATAAATACAATTAAAGTCAAAAGTGTTGATACAGACAGACTATTAGGCTTACTGGTAAACTAATGGAAAGAAGTAATAGCTTACCTACAAACTTACACTTGGTTAAGGATGAACAAAAAATGAAAATTAAGAATGAACAAAGAATGACACTAATGCAGTGGCACCATGTATTTTGCAAAGCGGAAGCAAAATACTTACTTTAGCAGCACCAGACAGAGAAGCTTTGGATGGAGCCTTCGGCACCTGTAAAGGAGAATATTTACAGATTAAAAACAATAAACATAATACTGACCACCATAAAATATTTCAATAACTACCAGAATATCACAATGTTGCACAAAACAATAAGGTCTAAAGTGATGTGACACATATTTTGATGGCGGTATGATGTCAATATCCATACAATGCAAGTGAATAGGTACAGAGTTTCTGTATTTTGAAAAAACCAACAGAACAAGCTTAATTCTAAGCCATAAGACTCTGCTAGTTTAATAAATGTCTTCTGAAGCAATCTAGTTGATTTTGGGTCAGAACAGACCAACACATTTCTCCCAAATACCTATACTATAAATACTGACATCAGCAATCAATTTTATGATCATGATTAATTAACTCCTAGTTCCATCTAGTTCTCTGTGCATGTTTCAAGCACTAGGACTGAATATTTATATGAACATAGTCACCATATCTCCATCAGAAAATGTCTTCTTACTACGCTAAAGTAAAAAACATACAAACATGTTCAAATCACTAGGACGCTAGGAATATCTTAATCTAACAAAAAATGTAATAATAATAATAATAATAATAATAAACAATAAAAATTTATAACTTACATCAAGGACTATTTATCTATCTGGAAAATGCAATAGAAAACAGTCACTATTTCAATAGTTATGCTTAATATGTGACATAATAGCATGTGACACAGGTATTACATTAAAAAAAACAAACAAAAAAAAACTAACAAACAAACAAAAGACTAATACTTACTTTAGGAGGATGTGAGAGGGGAGCAAGAGGTTGAGACTTTGACATCTGTAAGAGACAAAAAAAAAATCAAACAGTATATTAGAAACAAGTCACTTTACACTGTACATCAGAAAAAAAAAGAAAAAAAAAACATTTATGTAGCAGACTGTTCCTTGTTCAGATGCACTGTACAAGAACAATGAGGGCTGTCACAAGCATGGGGTTACAACCCTAGGTACAATGCACAAGTATATTTGTTTTTTATCTTTACCATGTGTTAACAGATATGAACAACATGTAAAATGTGCATCACGGACATCTGTAACAGATTCCACAAGATACAACAAATAAAATGCAGTGAGAGACTATTCAGGTTAGGCAACGTGTTGACTGATGCTTGTTATACAGTTGCTTGCTAGGTTTGTGTGACTGCACAAAACAAAACAAAACAAAAAAAACAGTGATAACGATAATGATTAATTAGATTTAAAACTTACGTTAGGGACATCTGCATTCGATTTTATGGGCTGAAATAAATAGGCAAAAATATTACTACTGAGTAACCAAAACCTCTAAAGGTCTTAAAATGTATAAAGATGCAAGGAAATGCAGAGCATTGTCATTACTAAATATTATTAAAGCTTAACTGTGGTTTGTATTAGGTAAACAATTCCAACCTCCATGAGTAAATGCTCTGTAGCCAGAAGAAGAGGTGGGATTTCTGTGAAAGTAAAATTAAATGTGAATAGAGTTTGATAAATACAGTAGAAGTGTAAGCATACACACATTAGTACAGTACTTACTTTCAAGTATTTAATTTTTCAGCCTCTCATTCTCTTCTTTTAGCTTCATGTTCTCTTCTCTCAGCTGATTAATGACACGTTGTAGATGTTCAATTTTTTTTCTGTTCCATACGTTTAGATCATTTGGTAGGTCTGTGGGGTATACCTTAAAAAAAAAAAAGTTGCTCTTGAATGAGATAAGGCTGAAGACCCCTGGTCTGAAGTGATTATGTATAAATGAATGGTCTCTGTTTTCTTGGCAAAAGAAGGTTGCAAAAAGTACTGAATTAGTAACTGTGGTCAGTGTGTATTAGAGAAAAATATTTATTTCATAATGAGACCCACCCCCATTTTAAATTCTTATTCTCAAAAGAATTAACAATAAGGATTAATTATTATTTATTTATTAATGTTTATCAAGGGTATGAATAATTTTGAGCACATTTATATATAGATGTCTGGCAAAACACTCACTTTTTTCTTAGCTGCTGGTTCCTCTCTCACCTCTGTGGCCTCGATGTCACGGAGGCTGGACGAGAAATGAATGATCGAGATGAGTCCCCTTGTAGCGTGACGGAAAACTCAAACGCGGAAGTGCACGAGTGAGCAGGTAAATCACGCAGTTGGTCTGAGAACACTCCGATAAGGAGTTGAGATTTCCACCAAGAAATCCGCGTTCTCACATGCACACAGACAGGTAGATAAGCGCTCCGTAGAGCAGAGAGTTTACTCACGTGAGTTGAAGCGATGAAGGGACCTGACGTGGAGTCGAGCATGAACTCAATGTCTGGTGCAAAACAACACCTGCTTCCTGCTTAAATACCTGCGTGAAGTTACTTCCGGGTCCTCGTGACCTCACGTGATCTGGTACGTGTGACAGTACCCCCCCCCTCCAGGACCGGCACCTGACGGTCCCGGAACGGAGGATACCCGACGACGGTAGTCCTGGATGAGAGTGGGGTCCAGGATGAACCGCCTGGGGACCCAAGAACGCTCCTCCGGACCGTAGCCCTCCCAATCGACGAGGTATTGGGTGCCACGGCCCCGGGTTCGCGAGTCAAGGATCCTCCGGACGGTGTACGCAGGACCACCGTCGATGATCCGGACCAGGGGAGGGGCAGTGACCTGGGGAGACAGAGGGGAGAAGAGAGGGGAGAAGAAGACATGTTTAAGTTGGGATTGATGAAATACAGGATGGATCCGGAGGGAAGCAGGCAGCTGGAGCCGGAAGGTGACAGGGTTTAGTCGGTGAGTGATCTTGTAGGGTCCGATGAATCGTGGGGTGAGTTTTTTAGAGTCCGACTTCAGATTGATGTTGCGTGTGGAGAGATAAACCCTGTCACCCACGTGGAACAATAGTCCCGGAGGGTGCCGGCGGCGGTGTTGGGTGGTGTAGCGTTGATTGGCTCTCTGAATGGCAGTCCTGGCGTGATTCCAGAGCCGGCGGACCAACTGTTGGGCGGACGGGACGTCAACCTCCGGTTCTTGATGTTCGAACACCGGAGGTTGGTACCCGTAGCATACCTCGAATGGGCTTAACTTGGTGGCCGAAGAGGTGTGTAAGTTGTTGGAGAGTTCGGCCCAGACGAGGTAGCGCGCCCAGGAGCGCTGATGTTCACCCGCAAAGCATCGAAGGAAGCGCTCCAGTTGTTGGTTGGCCCGCTCCGTCTGGCCGTTCGTCTGAGGATGGTGACCGGACGATAGGCTGGAGGTGGTGCCGACCAGACGGCAGAAGGCCTGCCAGAACTTGGCCGTGAACTGGGGCCCTCTGTCCGAGACGATGTCCTTGGGAAACCCATGCAAGCGGACTACGTGCTCGAGTATCAGCTCAGCGGTGGTCTTGGCAGAGGGGAGTCCGGTGAGAGCCACCAGGTGCACAGCCTTCGAGAAACGATCCACAATGGTCAGGATGGTGTTCTTGCCTTGCGAGTCAGGGAGTCCAGTCACAAAATCGACAGTGATGTGACTCCAGGGGCGTTTGTGGATAGGGAGGGGCTGCAGCTCGCCGGTCGATGGAGAGTTGGAGGTTTTGGAGCGAGCGCAGATGTTACATGCCTGGACGTACTCCTGTACGTCTCTCCTCAACGTCCTCCACCAAAACGCCCGGTCGATAAATGAGATGGTTCTCTGGACCCCCTGATGTCCTGCCAAAGTGGAATCGTGCCCCCACTGGAGAACTTCTCTGCGGAGGTGGTCAGGAACAAAGAGTCGCCCAGCGGGGGTCTCGGGTGAAGGGGGTTCCAGGCCGTGACTCTGGCGGACTCTCTCTTCTAACCCCCACTGGAGAGGAGCCAGGATGATATGAGAGGGCAGGACAGGCGCGGGCTCCGAGGAGATGGTGTCGCGCTGATGTTGGCGGGAGATGGCGTCTGCTTTAGTATTCTTCGAGCCGGGCCGGTAGGAGAGGTGGAAATGGAAATGCTCGAAGAATAATGCCCACCGCGCCTGCCTGGGGTTAAGCTGTTTGGTCTGGCGGATGACGGTGAGGTTCTGGTGGTCGGTCCAGACGGTGAATGGGTCGCTGCCGCCCTGGAGCCAGTGACGCCATTCTTCCAGAGCCCACTTGATGGCCAACAGTTCATGGTCCCCTACCCCGTAACGCTGCTGAGTGGGATTGAATTTTCTCGAGAAAAAACTACAGGGGTGTAGTTTCTCGTCTGGACCACGTTGTGAGAGGACCGCCCCTACGCCCACATCGGAAGCGTCCACTTCGACAACGAAAGGTTTAGCCGGGTTGGGATGGATGAGGACTGGAGCGGTGGTGAACAGATGGCATAGTTTCTTGAATGCTTGGATGGCTTCGGGTGTAAGTTGAAATTCTCCTCGTGATGGCTTGGTGAGAGCAGTCAGAGGTGCTGCAGTTGCGCTGAAGCCCTGGATAAATCGCCGGTAGAAATTGGCGAACCCCAGAAAACATTGCAGCTGTTTGAGCGACGTAGGTAGGGGCCACGAACGCACAGCCTCCAGCTTCTGGGGATCCATGGCCACACCCTGAGAGGATATTACGAAGCCGAGGAATGTGGTGGTGTGCTGGTGAAAGGCACATTTCTCCAACTTGCAGTACAACTGGTGGGCCAGCAACCTCCGAAGTACTGCTCGGACATGCTGGGTGTGTTCCTCGAGGGTCTTTGAGTAAACGAGGATATCATCCAAGTTAGCGTAGCACCACCTACCCAGCATGTCCCGGAGGACGTCGTTGATGAACTGTTGAAAAACGGACGGACTGTTGCACAGACCAAACGGCATAACCAGGGTCTCGTAGTGGCCAGTGGGGGTTATGAAGGCCGTCTTCCACTCATCACCCTCCCTGATGCGGACCAAGTTGTATGCGCTCCGTAAGTCCAGCTTCGTGAAGAAGCGGGCACCAGAGAGGGCGTCCAGGGCGGTGTTGGTAAGAGGGAGTGGATGGCGGTTTTTGATCGTGATTTGGTTGAGCCCCCGGTAGTCGACGCACGGACGGAGACCCCCGTCCTTCTTCTTCACGAAAAAGAAGCCCGCGGCCGCCGGGGAGCTGGAAGGACGGATTGTGCCGGCCCGGAGTCCTTCAGCCACGTACTCCTCCATCGCCTGATGTCCGGCGGCCGACAGGGAGTACAGGTGGCCGCGGGGAGGTACCGCGCCCGGCACGAGGTCAATCGGCAGATCGTAAGGGCGGTGAGGTGGTAGGCGAGCGGCATGTCTCTTACTGAAGACCTCGGCCAGGTCGCGGTACGGAACGGGGATCCCCTCCAGCTTGACATCGGGGACCTCGGACTCCCCTGAACACGTCCCAGCCTTCGCCTGGAGATAGAGCTCCTGACAGGTCACCCCCCAGTGGACAATTCTGTTGGTGGTCCAGGAGATGAATGGATCGTGCATGATGAGCCAAGGATGTCCCAGGATGATCGGCGGTGATGTGATTTTGGTGATGAACAGGTGGATTTTTTCAGAGTGGTTATCGATGAGTAGGTGAAGTTCTTTGGTGCGTCGGGTGACGGGGCTGAAGTTGAGGGGGCGACCGTCAATGGCTGTTATGTTTAAAGGCTGGGATAACACCTCAGTCTCAATCCCCAATTGGGCAGCATAAGCCTGATCGATAAAATTCCCAGCCGCACCTGAGTCAACAAATGCGGTGGTCACGATCCGTCGGTGGCGCATGAGGATTGATACCTGAAGGAGCAGCCGGGAATTGGCGGGGTAGGATTGGTTGGCAGCGGAACCAGATGAAGACCTCCCCCTCTTCACCTGGTCTGGCCGTTTCCCGGACGCAAAGGGCAGATTGCACGATGGTGATCTGGGGAGGCGCAATAGGCACATAGCCCTTCGCGGTAGCGTCTGGCCCTTTCCGCTGCCGTCAGGGAGGTGTGTCCAATTTGCATGGGTTCCCCGGCTCCCGATGAGTGGGCCTCTGGAGCGGCCGGTGGAGGTGGAGATGGCGCAGTGACAGCGTGAGTGAGGGGTTGATCCAGATGACGGTGACGGAGGGTGGAGCCTGTGGAGAGAGAAGAAAAACGTTTAGTAGGATGACTCATGCGTTGATCCACCCGGAGGGCGAGCTGGATCATGCCCTCCAGGGTGGCCGGCAGCTCACGCACAGCCAGCTCGTCTTTCAGACGGTTGGACAGTCCTTCGTAAAAGGCTGTGCGGAGCGCCGCGTCACTCCATTTAGTTTGAACAGCGAGAGTGCGGAAGTCCATAGTGTATTTGCTGACGCTGCGCTCGCCCTGCCTCAGGTGGTACAGACGAGAATCCACCTCCACTTCGCTCTCAGGGTGTTGGAAGGCGGCCCTGAGCTGGGTGGTGAACTCGGGATACGAGTGGGCGGCTATCCCGTCAGCCTTCAGGACCGCCGCAGCCCACTCTGCTGCCTGCCCGGTGAGAAGTGAGATGAGAAGGGCAATCCTGCTGCGGTCTGATGGGTATCGTGTAGGCTGAAACTCAAACAAAAGTGACAAGTTGGTTAGAAACACATCGCACCAGGTTCCGGATCCATCCCATTTATCCGGAAGTGCGATCTTGGGTTGAAGGGCAGGACGGACTGGCTCTGCGGGGGCGATCTGTGCAGCAGCCAGGTCATCATAATCCGCTTGCAGGGCGGTGAGGTCAGACTGGAGAACCCCGCACTCCGCCCGAAGACCCGCGGTTTCGGTACGCAGCGCGTGGACCTCCGCACGAAGCCCCACCAGCTCCTGCCGCAGATTTATGATTTCCCCCGACTGCTGCTGGATCACACCCCACAATTGTTCCAGATCCGCCGGGACCATTTCGGGACCAGACATTCTGTCACGGAGGCTTGACGAGAAATGAAAGGTTCGAGATGTGTCCCCTTGTAGCGTGACGGAAAACTCAAACGCGGAAACACACGAGTGAGCAGGTAAATCACGCAGTTGGTCTGAGAACGCTCCGATAAGGAGTTGAGATTTCCACCAAGAAATCCGCGTTCTCACACGCACACAGACAGGTAGATAAGCGCTCCGTAGAGCAGAGAGTTTACTCACGTGAGTTGAAGCGATGAAGGGACCTGACGTGGAGTCGAGCATGAACTCAATGTCTGGTGCAAAACAACACCTGCTTCCTGCTTAAATACCTGCGTGAAGTTACTTCCGGGTCCTCGTGACCTCACGTGATCTGGTACATGTGAC
>VONZ01003415.1:0-21975 GCA_012976165.1 Labeo catla
GGACCGACAGAGCAGGTACCCTCCAGGGCGGGGCCGGAGGCGGAGCAGGAGCCCTCCAGGGCGGAGGCGGAGCAGGAGCCCTCCAGGGCGGAGCTGGTGGCGGAGCAGGAGGCGCAGGAGCCCTCCAGGGCAGAGCAGAAGGCGCAGGAGCCCTCCGGGGCAGAGCAAGAGGCGGAGCAGCCCTCCAGGGCAGAACAGGAGGCGGAGCAGGAGGCGCAGCAGCCCTCCGGGGCGCGTCTCGGTCTGGGACCTGGGGAAAGCAGGGACAGAGGAGGTAGACAGAATAGGGGGAGAAGGCGCAGCAGCCCTCCGGGGTGGAACAGGAGGCGGAGCAGCCCTCCGGGGTGGAGCGGGAGGCGGAGCAGCCCTCCGGGGCGGAACAGGAACCCGCGTCACGGTCTGGAACCTGGGGAAAGCAGGGACAGAGGAGGCGGACAGAACAAGGAGAGAAGCTGAGAGTTTATAGGGGGATGCCGCCTCCATGGGAGGTTCCACAGCCAAGGCGGACACCTCTGGAGGCATTGGCGCAACTTCTCCGACCGAGGGGAGTTCTGGAGCAGGCTTGTGACCAGGCGGGAGCTGGGACAGAGCAGGAAACCGCGTCATGGTCTGGGACCTGGGAAAAGCAGAGACAGAGGAGCCAGACAGAATAAAGGGAGAAGCAGAGAGTTTAAAGGGTAACGCCCCCTCCATAAGAGGTTCTACAGCTGGCGCTGACACCTCTGGAGGCATTGGCGCAGCTTCTCCGACGGGGAAGGCCTCTGGAGCAGACTTGAGACCAGACGGGACCTCTGGAGCAGACTTGAGACCAGACGGGACCTCTGGAGCAGACTTGAGACCAGACGGGACCTCTGGAACGGACTTGAGACCAGACAGGACCTCTGGAGCAGGCTTGAGATCAGACGGGAGCTCAGGGGCAGACTTATGAACAGACGTGACCTCAGGAGCTGACTTGTGAACAGATGTGACCTCAGGAGCACAGTGTGCAGACCACACACACCAAATGGCAACCGCCATTACGGGAAGAGCAGTGGCGGGTGGCAGGATCTCTTTAAAGGTGGGTCTAGAAGGTATTGACGCCATTGGGATGTTCGCTGCTCTCACTGATGCTAGTGGTGGGTCCAGCACGCCGGCCATCCTGATAGGCTGTGATTTTGGGATGTCAGACGAGGCATGGCACGGCTCTGGAAGGTCAGACGAGACGTGACTTGGTTCTGGACAAATAGACGAGACATGACAAGGCACTGGGAGGTCTGATGAAACATGGGGAGGCTCTGGGCCGTCGGGCAGGACGTGACTTGGTTCGTGGAGATTGGCTGTGACTTGACTTGATTCGTGAAGATCAGCGGTGACCTGATTTGACTCGTGGAGATCAACGGTGACTTGATTTGACACGTGAAGACCAGCGGTGACTTGAACTGGCTTGTGAAGATCAATGACTTTACTTGACTCAGGGACCACGACTGTGACTTTGCTTGACTCAGGAACCACGGCCTTGACGTTGCTTGACGCAGGAACCACGGCCTTGATGTTACTTGCCGCAGGAACCACCGCCTTGACGTTGCTGGACTTGGAAGCTTGACTGGACTTGGAAGCTTGACTGGACTTGGAAGCTACAGCTGTAGCCTGACTTGACTCTGGAGCAGCGGCTGAAGCTTGACTTGGCTCTGGAATAACAGCAGCAGCTTGACTTGGCTCATGAGGATCTGCTGTAACCTGGCTTGGCTCATGGAGATCCGCTGTAACGGGACTTGACTCCTGAACAACATGGCTTGGCTCAGGAACAACAGCTGTAACGTGACTTGACTCAGGAACAACATGGCTTGACTCAGGAACAACAGCTGTAACGTGACTTGACTCAGGAACAACATGGCTTGACTCAGGTACAACAGCTGTAGCGTGACTTGACTCGTGGGGAAAAGCTGTGACTTGGCTTGACTGATGGAGAACGACAGCTTTGGCTTGACTTGACTCTGTGTCTTGACTTGACCCAGGGGTAGCCGCCGCGGCATGAAGGAGCGCCATTTTAGCTGCCCATACCATCATTAGGGGTGAGTCCAGCACGTGGGCCATCATGACCACAGGTGGCGTCCGGGTGCTGACCACAGGTTCAGGAATGGCGGCCATCTTGTGGAGTGGCTTGGAGACGGCGGCCATCTTGTGCAGTGGCTCTGGCGTGGCAGCCATCTTGTGCAGTGGCTCTGGCGTGGCAGCCATCTTGTGCAGTGGCTCAGGAAAGATGGCTGTAATTTGACTTGCGACAGGGGCAATAGCTCTGACTTGACTTGACACAGGAAACACAGTTTTAACTTGACTTGCCTTAGGAAGAGCAGCTCTGACTTGACTTGATGCAGGAAGTGCAGCTGTACCTTGACTTGACTTGGAAACTCGACTTGACTCAGGAAGTGCAGCTGTAACTCCATATAGCTCTGGTATGGCAGCTGTGATGTGACGGAGCTCTGTTTCCACCGCCATCTTGTGAACGGGCTCCGCCGTCGCCGCCATCTTGTGAGCGCGCGCCGGCGCTGCCGCCATCTTGTGAACGGGCACCGCAGTCGCCGCCATAGCTTGAGCGCGCTCCTGCACGGCCGCCATTTCACGAGCGATCCAGGCGGCAAACGTGTTTGTGGGATCGTGCTCCGGCATGACCGCCAATTTGCGAGTGGGACGCGTGGGCGCCATTACCGCGTTGTCGCGTTCCCTCTGCGCGACCCCCACGGTGCACGCCGAACCCACACACAACAGCGCAAAGTTCAGAAACGCCTCCAGTGACGAGCGCGGGCCCTCGCGTCTCAGTCACGCACGGAGGGGCTGGTTCACGCCGTCACAAAAAATCTCAATTTTTATACAGTCCGGGAGAGTGGAATAGTTGGCAATTGAAAGAAACTCACGGATATATTGATCAAGTGTACGTTGTCCTTGCTTTATCCGGCATAGAATCCTGTCAGTGTCTGTATCTGAATGTCTGGGGGTGAAGCTGCTGGATCCTGTTGTGACGGATTGTTCTGTAACCATGAGTGAATGACGAGAGGCGAGCGGATCCATTTGCGAGCTTTTATTCATCAAACGAGACAGAGACATGGTCGTACAAGCAGGGTCTAACAACAGTAACAAGAGTGTCAGAGGCGAGACGAGAGAACAGTCCTTAATAACGAGCGATTATCCGAGGGCAGGCGGCGAACAGTCGAAAAACGGGGAGCCAGGCGAGGGGATCAAAAACACAAAGAACAAGGAACGCTAAACAATAGGAGAAACACAATCAACAATCCGTGATTTGCATGGGGAAAGACCGGGGCTTTTATGGTGCTGCTGATTGGTCACATGAGCTGACGCAATCAGCGTGATACATGACGGCAGATGTAGTCCGGGGTGTGGTACAACAGTCAGAGTGTGATGAAGGGGTGAGAGCGACATCTGGTGGTGAGCAGACAGCAGGACAATGACCAGATTCGTGACAGTCACAGACTTTGCCATTCACAGACTTTGCCATTCATTTTCTGTACAAATCTTCACTGAAATCTCGTGAAACTTGATACACACAGAGTGTTGGGCATTCTGAAGAAGTATGAATAGAAATCTTGCTGTGAGATTTGAAGGAATTTAAATAACACATGTATAAATGTGAAAAAGTGGTCAGTGCAATGTCACAGACTTTGCCATTCACAGATTTTGCCATTCATTTTCTGTACAAATCTTCACTGAAATCTCATGAAACTTGATACAGACAGAGTGTTGGGCATTCTGAAGAAGTATGAACAGAAATCTTGCTGTGAGATTTAAAGGAATTTAAATAACACATGTATAAATGTGAAAGAGTGGTCAGTGCAATGTCAGACTTTGCCATTCATTTTCTGTACAAATCTTCACTGAAATCTCGTGAAACTTGATACAGACAGAGTGTTGGGCATTCTGAAGAAGTATGAATAGAAATCTTGCTGTGAGATTTGAAGGAATTTAAATAACGCATGTATAAATGTGAAAGAATGGTCAGTGCAATGTCACAGGCTTTGTATGAATAGAAAATTTCCTGTTAACTCTTAAGACTTTTTTTGATAAATGCTAAAAAAACATTTTGCCTTTTATCGTTATTATTATTATGAAAGGACACATCAGAAATGACAAGAAGCAACAATATATATGTTATATAATGCATTGTGACAGACTGCCTTTCATTTTCTGTACAAATTCTACACTAAAACATCGTGAACACAGATAGAGACATCATTGTTCAGAAAAAGAATTTATTGAAATGTTCATGGTAACTCTGAAGAAATTTTAATAATGCATGTAGAAAAAAAAGAGCAAACATTAAATGTTAGAATGTATTTTAACAAACTTTATTTTTTCAGAAAACTTTACAGTATAATGTATTTGAATGTAATATAAGTGTATCTTCTATAATGTACAATATAAATACGTTTTGTAAATACTTTTTCCCTGTTTTCGGGCATATTTAATTTTTAACCGCTGAAATATAGATGTTCGTCAGCTTTTTGGCCGCTTCGTGTCTCTGTACCGTAATTCTACTAATAGACGTGCCGATGGCGGCTCACTTGACCGGGTGTTCGCAGATGGCGGCTCACTTGACCGCGGTAGATTTTTGTTTGCACAAAGAGTCTGACAACAGCCTGTGCTCCACACAAAAATCTCACTGGATTATTACAATTAATGGCAAAATGAATGTTTAGAAATGTAAACTGATATTTCTGTCATGATCGGGGCTGTGGGTCTTCCCTCAGCCTCTCGAGGTCGCTGTTCCCCTTGCACTGCACTCCCCTGATTGTTCACGTCTGTCTTGTCATTTGCACTGATTACGCTCACAGCTGTTCACACTCTGGACTATTGTATAAGAACTCTCACTTCTCACTCCTGTTCAGGTCTGCATTGTCTATTGTCTTTGTGTGTGTTCCTCCGTTTTGATCATGTTTTAGATTGCGTTTCTGTTCTGTTTATTTTGATCTGGATTCTAGTCGTGTTGTGCCGTGTTTGGCCTTTTGGTTTATGTTCATTTGTGTTTTAGTTTCATTAAATATTCTTTCCCTGCATTTTGGACCCTGACCTCTTTTCTTAGTACATCCAACGTGACAATTTCTTACTGACACACTACAGCAAAAGACCGACTTCAACTGACTTTGAACCATTTTAGCTGATGAAAATACTAGTGGCCTAAGACTTTTGCACAGTACTGTATATATCTGCAGAAAGCTTGAAATGTCGACTTGTAAACGAACCAATTCAAAACAAAAGTAAATACTCCCTGATAATGTAATCTGTGTGGAGGTTGCATTTCTCTCTAAAGGCGCGTCCAGTACTGTGGAGATGAGAATCAGCACCGTGAATTTAATCTTGCAGCTGACAAGAAAACATTAATTTATTATTAAATAATTAAAATGTCTCATTTTGTTCATGATTATTCGGCAAACGTACTGCGTGTGCTTGAGCGCGGAATACATTAAGGCTGATTATGGATTAGTAGACTACAGTATGTTAAGTTAAGATTAGCTGAATGATGACTTAAATGAACCACTACTAGTAATTAGAAACATTTTAAGTGGGGGCAGCCTTATTAAATACCCTTTACATATCTCTGTTCAAGTTTTTAAAACATTTTATAAGCGTTTGCATATAATCGGAGAAATTCTGCTTTCAGAACGATCACGTCGATAACGGAGAGATGTCATATCCGTAACACTGATTTTTCCTCTGAAACACAAAAACGAAAATTCAAATAATATTGATATTTCATGTTTTGTGAATGGTCAACCCTTCTCTATTCTTAAGATATTGTTGCTTTTAGTTTGTCCATTGTAAATCACAGAAAGTCTACAAAATGTTGGCTCCCAAAAACTTGGGTCTTTTGTGTGTGTGTGTGTAATGTCGGTTACCCATATGTATCAATATATTGGTAATGAATGCATTCTGTGAGAATTTATAGTTCAGGTTTTGACTGTGAATGTCAGGCCCATAATGCTGGAACTGTCCTGTAATGAAACTAAAAATGAATAGGCGTACATGCAATCTTGGAACACTTCCTTATTATTGCAATATATTTGCACATTTGTATTGCCAAAATGACTGCTGCCTTGTCGCATACATTAAAAAGGGCAAAGTTGAATGCATTACAAAGCAGCATTTGAATGAAGTACAAACGTTTTGTCTCTCTCGCAGAGGCGCCGCGTCTCCCCTGAAAAAAAAAAAAAAGCAACACTGTACTTTATATTGTATATAATACTCTGTATGCCGTTGCATGCCAATTGCAAAAGCCAAACCAAACGAGGCATTATTCCTAAAACGGACACTTTGCCTAAACCTGCTCTTAATGCGTGTACTTCAGCGCGGAATATATTAAGGCAGATTATGGATTAGTAGACTGTTAATTTAAGATTAGCTGAATAATGACTTAAATTAACCACTACAAGTAACTAGAAACATTTTAAATGGGGGAAGCACTATTAAATATCCTTTAGATATCTCTGTTCAAGTTTTTAAAACATTTTATACGCGTTTGCATAGTCTGAGAAATTCTGCTTTCAGAACGATCACGTCGATAACGGAGAGATGTCATATCCGTAACACTGATTTTTCCTCTGAAACACAAAAACGAAAATTGAAATAAAATTGATGTTTTGTGTTTTGTAAACGGTCAATCCTTCTTCATTCTTAAGATATTGTTGCTTCTGGTTTGTGCATTGTAAGTCACAGAAAGTCTACAAAATGTTGTCTCCCAAAAACTATAAAAGAGATACTTCAATATATTGGTAATAAATGCATTCTGTGAGAATTTATATCCACCTACATTCTAGTACATCCCGGCATCCCATTCTATTCTATTCCATTCCTATCATCTATAGCACAACTGTATATACAGTTTCTTTTATTTTTCAATTTAGATTTCAATTTTTGCCTATTTATATTTACATGTGTGTATTTATTTTTATTTTATTTTTAAATTCTCATCTTATTTTATTGTCTGTTTGTTGTTGTTGTTGTCTCTGTGCACTGGAACCCTGTGACATTAAAACAAATTCCTTGTATGCAGTTGGCAATAAAGCTCTTTCTGATTCTGATTCAGAGTTCATGTAGTAGTATTCTGCAGAGGTGGAATGTGGCAAAAGGGTATGTTACAGTAACAGCTGCCCCTGATCCCCTGATTTTTTTATTTTATTTTTTTATTATTATTATTATTTTTTTTTTTACATTTACTAAATGTCTGACGGTGTTGACAAAAAGTGAGGACACAACTTTGAAACATTATGAAAAAGGCATGTGTCCTTGTAAAAACAAAATCGCTTTGATATGAGATATTATTACGTGTTCCTTTGGATAAAACAAACTCTTTTTCAACATTTTTATTCATTTTATTGCCTATGAATGAACCCTTCTCTGTGGACACTATTTTAGATGTAGTGAAAAGACAATACTTGTCATAGATTTCATATAATAATGATAGCATTAAATTATAATAACTGTGTTAAATACATTCTATTCTTAATCCTTCGTAACATTTACAACTGAAAATATTTTTAAATATTATTAAACTTAATAGCGGTTACAATTGCCGGACATGTTTTGTCCCATGTCTCAAGAACCAGTGTTGACCCATCTTTGCCTGTTCCGAGATCTCCCTGTTCCATCGTGGAATAGTTGAGACTGGCTGTTTCAACAACTGTTTTTTACACATGCTGTAAGTTTTGCCGTTTTGTTTTCTAATGATATTGTGACCATTACTGAAAAAGATTTAGTGTCTATTTACCTAATGCCAGAGCAGGTTTAGGCAAAGTGTCCGTTTTAGGAATAATGCCTCGTTTGGTTTGGCTTTTGCAATAGGCATTCAGTGGCATACAGATTATTATGTACAATATAATGTGCAGTGTTGCTTGTTTTATTTATTTATTTATTTTTTTGTTTGCTTGTTTTTTGTTTTTTTTCTCAGGAGAGACGCGGCACCTCTGCGAGAGAGACACAAACTGGCCTAAAGAGACGTGTGTCTGCGAGAGAGACAAAACGTTTGTACTTCAAGTCGAGTCGAGTCGAGCTTTATTGTCATTCTGCTACACGTGTGGACATATAGTAGAACGAGATGTTGTGTCTCACAGGACCACGGTGCTACATACTAGTTAAGCATAATATAAACATACAACAGCACACAAATAAGAAAAGCAATTACAGACTTATACAACAGTTAACCATTTGACTATACATATACTATAAATACTATAACTATAATAAATAGTTGACTACACATACAAAACTGAGACAACAAAAACTTTACATAAGTACTGTACATGACGTTTTACAAAGAGACATCTGTACATGAAATTGTGCAAAAGAGATATTTTGTGCATTAAATTGTGCAGAAGAGAGATTTTGAGGGAGGCAGCTAATCCGATTGAGTCTTTGTAGCAGCAAGTGTTTACAGAAAGTGTCTAATGTACATAAGTGTGTTACTACAAGTGGTTTGTATAGCCCACTCACCTGTGTGTAACACACTCAGAATTGCACTTTGAAAGATTGTCAGCAGTTTTAATGAGTTGGGGGGAGGAGGCTGAGGTTTTCATGGTTTCAGAGGGTTACAGGGAGATTGGAGTTAAGGACTCTCACAGCCTGGGGGAAAAAGCTGTTGAGAAATCTGACAGAGCGAGCTTTGATACTCCGGTACCTTCTACCTGATGGCAGGAGCTGGAAGAGATTGTGGGAGGGATGGGTGGGGTCCTTCACGATGCTGGAGGCCTTGCTAGAGCATTGTGCAAGGAAAATGTCCAGGATGGAGGGGAGAGGGGCACCGATGATCTTTGCAGCTGTGTTCACTGTCCGCTGTAGGGTCTTGCGGTCAGCAGCACTGCAGTTCCCGTACCAGACAGTGATGCAGCTGGTCAGCACACTCTCAATGGTTCCTCTGTAGAATGTGGTGAGGATGAGTGGAGGGAGACTTGCCCTTTTCAGCTGGCGAAGAAAGTGGAGGCACTGTTGGCCCTTCTTGTTGAGCGACATGACGTTGGTGGTCCAGGTAAGATCCTCTGTAATGTGCACCCCCAGGAATTTAGTGCTGCTGACTCTCTCCACAGCCGAGCTGTTGATGGTCAGTGGGGGGTGGTCAACAGAGTTTCTTCTGAAGTCCATCACAACCTCTTTTGTCTTACCCACATTGAGGGACAGATTGTTAGCGCCACACCATTTAGCCAGCTGTGCCACTTCCTCTCTGTAGTGTGTTTCATCGTTGTTGCTGATGAGGCCTACCACAGTCGTGTCATCAGCGAACTTGATGATGTGGTTGGAGCTGAGCTGGACTGCCTGGGGTCTACCAGTTAAGAAGTCCAGGATCCAGTTACAGAGAGAGGTGTTTAGGCTGTAGCGTCTGGACCAATCAGACATACATTAATTGTTACATTTAACAAATAGTCTTTAAACACAACAGGCCAGCTACATGCTGGAGCTCTGGAGACAACCCCCCCCTAAAGCAACTAACACCCCAAAAGGGCTCAGTTGCCAGGACAACGATCTGATATCACAGGTTTTATGGCCTCAAGGAATGCAAACGGAGCACACTACATTTCTCTATAGGAAAGACACAATGCCTATAGAAATGGACTCTTTCCTACTCATTCACAGACAAACCTTTCTTTGACCTTCCTATCACACATAGCCCGAGTCATTGTGTACAGTATTACTGCATTGTATTTTAATTTTGTCTGTTGTATTTGTATTTGTCTTTCTACTGTTTTATGCATGTATTATGATAGATGACTAGTAGTATAACCCACCTATGTCATGCTTGGACTCTTTGAGTTCGTATTTTAATGATCTAAAAGATGGTGTAAATTAGATGTTGATACCTTTGCAACATGTTAGTGTTTTAAGAAACCTTAGTAGTTTTTGCATCAACACCCAATCGAATTACATATGCAAAATACCATGCTCACAGACAAAGAGTCGTAAACTTTCCCTCCAAAGGTGAAATTTACCATTGGTTCATGGACCTCCAGGAGGCACAGCCTCCAGAGAGTTTAAAGGCATCAACCCCTCTCTTTTTTTTCCCTCTCTTCTCTCTTCTTCACTCGTCTGCAACATCTTCCGATTGCTGCCCGTGTGGAGGAACCCACGGGGAGCCGGAGCCGGCACAGGGCGTGCCCGGCGGGCCCGACAGGCCCAACATACAGAGCTGTGGCTCTCGACCACAAAGAGCCAGACAGTTCGACTTAACCCTGGAATTCAGCTTCATGACTCGCCTCAGTCAGTCAGTGGTTCTTGGAGAACCTAAGAAGATGAGCTAGAACTCTTCAGGACTTCCCTAAGCGTGCGCCAGGCCTTGCGGCCTTGTCTTTCCATTCCCCAAAGACCACAGGACTTTAGCTGGGTCCCTCTCAGCTCTTGGTTCTTCTTCACTTTTCACATGGGAAGAAACTCCCAGTCACCCACGAGTCAGGACATCTTTGGAATTCATCACTCTTCAGACCCGGAAGAACGTGATTGCAATTCCAAAACCACCACTGCTCCAAACCATCAAGACTTTCAGAGACTGCATTTGGACACTTGTTCGACGACCAAGGCAATGCAAGTATCGTACACTTAACTAAACATACAGAGGTTTAGTATAAGCTGTAGACAGCACTGATGGTTTCACAGCAGGTGGTTAACTGGCTCTTTCATAGCTTCATTTCCTTGTCTCTCTCTAACTGCTTCTCACTGACCATTCCCCCATGTATGAGTGATTTCATGTTTGTTTGTTTAGATTAGTTATGTGTTAGTCCTTCGTTAATAAACTATTGTGCACAAATTACATGAGTTTTGATTCTGATTCTGCCTTGCAAATTAATGTCCCTTTACGATTCCGATTCAAGCTACTTGCTCTAATGCAATGGTACTTTAAGAAAGTTATTTTCTGTGGCCAAGAAAATATCATTTCTTAGAGTTGATATAAAGATTATACTGAATGTTCGCTGAGTTGATGGAAAATTGATTCTGCTACAGTTACTACTGGCAGCTGATATAAGTAATTGTAATTAATCATAATTAATTGTAATTATTTATATACATTTCCCTTTGAGCTAAATTCGCTACAAGGCCCAGCAGGTTTAGTTTGTGGATGAGCTGCTGAGGGATTATTGTGTTGAATGCTGAGCTGAAGTCAATGAACAGCATTCTAACATAAGAGGCTTTCTGTTCCAGGTGGGTGAGAGCTAGGTGGAGAGTGCTGGATATTGCATCGTCCGTGGAGCGGTTTGGACGGTATGCAAACTGGAATGGGTCCAGCGTGTTTGGGAGACTGGACTTGATGCGATGCATGACTAACCTCTCAAAGCACTTCATCATGATTGGGGTGAGTGCTATGGGACGATAGTCATTCAGACAGGACACAGGAGACTTCTTTGGAACTGGAATTATGGAAGTGGATTTGAGACACGTGGGCACGACTGCCTGGCTCAGCGAGGTGTTGAAGATGTCTGTTAGGATATCCATCAGCTGTGCAGCACAGTCTCTTAGTACACGGCCAGGTATGTTGTCAGGGCCCGCAGCCTTTCGTGGGTTTATCCTGGATAGGGTCTTCCTTACGTCGGCTGGAGAAAGACAGAGTACCTGGTCGTTTGGAGATGTGTGGAGTTTCTGTGCAGGAGTGTCGTTCTGTGTCTCAAATCGTGAGTAGAAGTGGTTGAGTGCATCTGGCAGAGATGTGTCATCGTCACTGGCCTGTGGCAGGGGCTTGTAGTCAGTGATGGTCTGAATGGCTTGCCACAGGGACCGAGTGTCTTTACTGTCGCTGAAGTTATTGTTGATTTTCTGAGCATATTGATGTTTTGCCTTCTTGATGCCATGAGACAGATTGGCTCTTGCTGTTTTGAGAGCTGTCTTATCTCCTGATCTGAATGCTTCATCTCGGATTTTTTAGCAGCCCATGAACCTCTGCTGTCATCCATGGCTTCTGGTTGGCACGTGTGGTGATGGTTTTGGTGACTGTCACATCATCTATGCACTTTTTGATGTAAGCAGTCACTGTTTCTGTGTATTCTTGAAGGTCTGTATGGTTATTGTAGGTGGCTGCCTCTTTAAACATGTTCCAGTCTGTGTCCTGGAAGCAGTCCTGTAGTGCAGAGGTAGCATTGTCTGGCCATACTGTGATCTCTTTTTGAACCTGTTTGGTAAGTGTGAGAAGTGGTCTGTATGCTGGGATTAGCATAACAGATGTGGTCAGAGTACCCGAGGTGGGGGCGGGGTTCAGCCCTGTAAGCGTTTTTATTTGTTGTATAAACAAAGTCCAGAGTGTTGTTTCCCCTTGTTGCAAAGTTCACGTGTTGGTAGAACTTTGGCAAAACAGACTTTATGTTTGCGTGATTAAAGTCACCGGCAATGATGAAAAAGCCGTCGGGGTTATTTGTTTGTTGTTGTTCGCTGATGGCGCTGTACAGCTCGCGAAGCGCGTCCTTAGCGTTTGCACACGGCGGGATGTAGACCGCAACAATAACAATGGCCGTGAACTCCCGCGGCAGATAGAACGGACGACACTTCACAAACATAAACTCCACCCGCGATGAACAGTGTTTTGTCACCACTGCAGCATTGTTACACCATTCCTTGTTGATATACACACACAGTCCTCCCCCGCGAGTCTTACCAGACAGTGATGAGTCTCTGTCCGCTCGGCAGCAGGTTAGCCCGTGCAGTTGAAATGCTTTGTAATGCTTACAGATTTGCCCTTTTTAAATGTACGCGGCAACGCAGCAGTCGTTTTGACAATACAAATGTAAAAATATATTGCAATAATAAGGAACTGTTCCAAGATTGCATGTACACCAATTAATTTTTAGTTTCATTATATGGCAGTTCCAGCATTATGGACCTGACATTTACAGTCACAACCTGACATATAAATTCCCACAGAATGCATTCATTACCAATATATTGATACATATGGGTAACCGACATTACACACACACACACACACACACACAAAAATACCCGAGTTTTTGGGAGCCAACATTTTGTAGACATTCTGTGATTTACAATGCACAAACCAAAAGCAACAATATCTGAAGAATAGAGAAGGGTCGACCATTCATAAAACATGAAATATCGATATTATTTCAGTTTTCGTTTTTGTGTTTCAGAGGAAAAATCAGTGTTACGGATATGACATCTCTCCGTTATCGACGTGATCGTTCTGAAAGCAGAATTTCTCCGACTATATGCAAACGCGTACAAAAAGTTTTAAAAACTTGAACAGAGATATCTAAAGGGTATTTAATAGGGCTGCCCCCACTTAAAATGTTTCTAGTTACTAGTAGTGGTTCATTTAAGTCATCATTCAGCTAATCTTAATTTAACGTAGTCTACTAATCCATAATCAGCCTTAATATATTCCGCGCTCTAGCACACGCATAGGTTTGCCGAATAATTATGAACAAAATGAGAGATTTTAATTATTTAATGATAAACTAATGTTTTCTTGTCGGCTGCAAGATTAAATTCACGGTGCTGACTCTCATCTCCACAGTACTGGACGCGCCTTTAGAGAGAAACGCAACCTCTACACAGATTACATTATCAGGGAGTATTTACTTTCGTTTTGAATTGGTTCGTTTACAAGTCGACATTTCAAGCTATCTGTAGATATTTATGTATGCGAGGCACCCCAATTTTATGTTATTTCATTATAAGAAAAAAAAATTCAAGTGATCGCGTGGGCGCCTCCCTGTCAGGCATGAACATTAATACTCTCCCGCAAAAACACTTGACTATGAATAGTAATAGTAATAGAGCACATTTATTTTAGGTTACAGTATGGGATCTGCATTATAATTAATCTTCACAAGTCTACACCTGTGGTGTGGTCAGTGACTGCTCGGGAGGCGTGGGATCCATTTGCGATACGTTTATTGACAACCTCGAAGTCAAACAGGCAGAGTTAATCACCAGCAATCTGTGCAATGAGGGTAATCCGAAGAATAAACGTTAGTCCAGGCAGAAGGGCGGGGCAGGCAGCAATAAATCAAAACACGAGAATACACAGTCCAATCGGCAACGGGAAAAACACTAGAAATGAAAACGCTCAGGATGATAGTCAAGCTAACCAAACTTCGCAGAGAGCGTCTCCGGCCGGCAGCCTAAAATGGCCGCCAGAGAGGAAGCACTACGAGCGACCCGGAACCGGAAGTGGGCGCCCCAGGTACGGTATGATGGGAAATGTAGTGTTAGAACTCCGGGGAGGGTTCCCGCTGACAGTGGTTAGAGGGAGCCACAGAGACCGCGGTGGTGACAGAGCCCCCCCCCTGCGAGCGACTCCTGGCGCGAGGAGGAGGCCGGCGCCGGGGTCTACCTCTTCCACGGGGAGCTGGTCGATCCGGATGAGATGAGTGGAAGTCGACGGTGAGGGAGGGGTCGAGAATGTCTGTGGCAGGGACCCAGGATCTTTCTTCTGGGCCGAACCCCTCCCAATCGACCAGATATTGGAGGTGACCTCGCCGGCGCCGAGAGTCCAGGATGGCTCTGACTTGATAGACCTCCTCGCCGTCGATGATGATGGGGGGAGGTCCCTGGGAGGCGGTCTCATCTAGGATCTCTCCCCTTTCCGGACTGTCAGCGGGCTTTAACAGGGAAACATGAAAAGTGGGTGAGATACGGTATTCAGACGGCAGTCTTAATCTGAATGAAACTGGTGTAATTTGTCTAATGATTTGAAACGGACCCACGTACCTGGGGCTTAACTTTCTGCAAGGCAGACGAAGGCGCAGGTCCCGGGTAGAGAGCCACACCCATTGCCTGGGCTCGTAGGGAGGGTTAGGACGACGTCTTCGGTCGGCTTGCACTCTAGTGCGACGGATGGCGCTCTGAAGATGGACGTGGGCCTGGTTCCAAGTCCTCTCACTCTGCTGAAACCAGGAGTTGACCGCGGGTAGGTTGGAGGGTTCCCCTGACCAGGGAAAGAGAGGGGGCTGGAAGCCTAGGATGCACTGGAACGGGGTGAGTTGAGTGGAGGGTTTGCGCAGGGAGTTCTGGGCGTATTCAGCCCAGAAGAGATATCGACTCCAGGTGTTCTGTTGGTCATGACAATAGGTGCGGAGGAAGCGGGTCAACTCCTGGTTTAACCTCTCTACTTGACCATTAGCCTGGGGATGATATCCTGAAGTCAAACTCACGTTAACTCCAAGGAGGCTGAAGAAGCTTGACCAGAGACGTGAGGAGAATTGAGGCCCGCGGTCCGAAACGATGTCTTCTGGGAGGCCGTAAAGTCGGAAAACCCAGTTGCACAGTAACTCAGCGGTCTCCATGGCCGTGGGGAGTTTGGCTAATGGGATGAAGCGGCAGGCCTTTGAGAAACGGTCGATTATGGACAGGATAGTGGTATAACCGTTCGAGGGGGGAAGATCCGTGACGAAGTCGACGGCGATATGAGACCATGGGCGTTGTGGCGCGGGCAAGGGCTGCAGCAGTCCAGCGGGAAGGCGGTGAGGTACCTTGGATATGTTACAAGTGGTGCATTTGTTGATGAATTGGATGGTGTCGGAGCGTTGACCTGGCCACCAAAATCGATTATTCAACAGCTGCAGCGTGGCCTCTATCCCGGGGTGACCTGAGCTGGGGATGTGATGTACTTCGGTGAGCACCCGTGGACGGAGAGCTTGAGGGACATAGACCAGGTTAGGTGGACATTCCGCGGGTGTAGGATCTTGTACTTGGGCTTCTGAGATTTCGGTCATGAGGTCCCAGGTCACAGGTGCTAAGATCAAGGAGGGAGGTAGTATGGGTTCTGGGTTGTCACATGGGGGTTCGGGCTCGTGGAGGCGTGAGAGGGCGTCGGCCGTGGTGTTCTGAGAGCCGGGCCTATAGGTGACGGAGAAATTAAACCTTGAAAAGAATAATGCCCAGCGGGCCTGCCGATGATTCAGGAGCTTAGCCGAACGGAGGTATTCAAGGTTTTTGTGGTCCGGCAGGACGGTGAAGGGGTGCTTGGAGCCCTCAAGCCAGTGCCGCCATTCTTCTAGAGCTAATTTGATTGCTAGTAGTTCTCGATTACCCACGTCATAGTTAATTTCAGCGGGGCTCAGTTTATGTGAAAAGAAGGCACACGGGAACATCTTGGCTGGTTCTCCATGGCGTTGGGAGAGCACAGCCCCGACTCCTGTGCTTGAGGCGTCCACCTCCACCACAAAAGGACTGTCGGGGTCGGGATGGTGGAGAATGGGTGCGGTGGTGAAGCGGTGACGTAATTCATCGAAGGCCTGGAGTGCCGATTGAGACCAGGTGAGGCGTGAGGCTCCCCTCTTTACCATGGCGGTGAGCGGTGCTGCCACGGAACTGAAATTTCGAATGAAACGTCGGTAGAAGTTTGAGAATCCGAGGAACCGTTGGAGTTCTTTGAGAGTGGTCGGACGTGGCCAGTTCAGGACAGCGTTGACCTTGCGTTCGTCCATGGCCACCCCCTCAGGGCTGATGATGTATCCAAGGAAGGAGATCTTATCGAGATGGAACTCACACTTTTCTTCTTTTGCGTAAAGCTGATGAGAGATGAGGCGTTGTAGAACAGCCCGGACGTGGGTGATGTGTTCGGCGTAGGAGCTGGAGTATATGAGAATATCGTCAATATAGACGATTACCCATCGGTTGAGCATATCTCGGAACACTTCATTAACGAAGGCCTGAAAGTAGGAAGGACTATTGGCTAGCCCGAAGGGCATTACCAAGTATTCGTAGTGTCCGCTGGTCGTGGAGAAGGCCGTCTTCCACTCGTCCCCGGAGCGGATCCTGATGAGGTTGTAGGCTGACCTCAAGTCCAGTTTAGTGAAGATCCTGGCTGAACGTAACTGCTCCAGGGCCGAAGGGACGAGTGGGAGCGGGTAGCGGTACTTGATGGTAAGTTCGTTAAGGGCACGATAGTCGATACAAGGACGGAGGCCTCCATCCTTCTTCTTAACGAAGAAAAAACCTGCGGAGGCAGGGGAGGTGGAAGGTCTGATGAACCCCTTAGCCAGTTCTTCCTGAATATATGTGTTCATGGCGGCTGATTCTGCCTGTGACAGGGGGAAGATGCGCCCCCTGGGGGGAGCTGCCCCAGGTACCAGGTCTATGGCGCAGTCACCCGGGCGATGAGGTGGTAGTTGGGTAGCCTTCTGCTGGCTGAAGGCCTCGAGCAGGTCTTGGTATTCTGCGGGAATGGAGGTGGTTGAGGGTGGTAGGCCGGCGGACGAGCAGGACGAATTCCTGGGCTGAGTGCAGTGCGTGTGACAGTAGGGTGACCAGCTGGTGATGATGCGTTGACTCCAGGAGATGGTGGGTCCGTGGAGATTGAGCCAGGGGTAACCCAGGACGATGGGTGAGTGAGGTGATGAAATCACAAAGAGACGGATGGTTTCATGGTGGTCCGGGGCTAAGCGGAGAGTGAGATCGGTGGTGGTGTGATGGATTCTGCCAGTGCCTAATGGTCGTCCGTCGAGGGCTGCCACTGTCACATGTGGAGAACAAGAGGAAACAGGTATGTGGTTAGCAGCTACAAATGCAGCATCAATAAAGTTTCCAGCAGCTCCAGAATCAATGAGGGCGGTGGTCGAAATAGTAACATCCCCAAAGCCCAGCTTTACCGGAATCTCACATCGACTTAAAGGGGGTTCTTCGTTACTCACCGCGGCTCGCTGACGTGGTGGTCGTGTGGGACAGGTGGCCCGGATGTGCCCTGGTTGACCACAGTAGAGGCACAGGTTACCCCGAAGTCTCCTCTCCCGTTCCTCCACAGACAACTTGGTGGCTCCGATCTGCATGGGCTCAGGTCCCGCGTCGATCGCTGATGCAGGCGATGGCAAGGCAACATTTAGGCGGCTGGGCTTACGTGCACGCATGATGTTGTCGACTCGAATGGATAAATCGATGTACTGCTCCAATGGTAATCCCTCATCCCGACAGGCCAGCTCTACCTGTAACTCGGCGTTTAACCCCTTCCTGTAGTGGAGCTTGAGGGGACCGTCATTCCAGCCGCTCTGGGCCGCGAGGGTGCGAAAACTTAAGGCATAATCCGCCGCGGTCCTACGGCCCTGCCTCAACGCCATGATCTGTTCACCCGCCTCACCGTTCTCCGAGCTTGGCTGGAACACCTCCTTGAAGCGTTGCAAGAAGGCAGAAAATGACGGGAAGGTGGGCTGATCCAACCGCCAAACTGCCGTAGCCCAGTCCAGAGCTCGTCCAGAAAGCAGTGAACACACAAACGCTATCTTAGCCTCATCAGTAGGGTATAAATGTGGCTGCTGGCTGACAAAAAGAGAGCACTGCAAAAGGAAACCCTTACATTTAGCGGGAGAGCCGTCAAACTTCTCCGGGAACGCCAAACGCGGGCTAGCGGCGAACGCCTGCGCCCCCGGGGCAGGCGTGATGGCGGCCGGCGTTGCGGGTGGTGGCGTGGCCGGTGGCGTCAGCTGGAGGCCTTGCAGCGCTTGCACGAGCTGCCCCGTGAGATCGGTGAGGCGATCCAATTGTTGCTGATGAGCCATCAAGGCCGATGCTTGCGCAGACAGCTCGGTTGTTATCTGATGAACTGTCGCGGGATTTGCCGGTGGCGTCGCCTGGGAGGTCGCTGGATCCAAAGTCGGCGAAGTTTTCTGTGGTGTGGTCAGTGACTGCTCGGGAGGCGTGGGATCCATTTGCGATACGTTTATTGACAACCTCGAAGTCAAACAGGCAGAGTTAATCACCAGCAATCTGTGCAATGAGGGTAATCCGAAGAATAAACGATAGTCCAGGCAGAAGGTCGGGGCAGGCAGCAATAAATCAAAACACGAGAATACACAGTCCAATCGGCAACGGGAAAAACACTAGAAATGAAAACGCTCAGGATGATAGTCAAGCTAACCAAACTTCGCAGAGAGCGTCTCCGGCCGGCAGCCTAAAATGGCCGCCAGAGAGGAAGCACTACGAGCGACCCGGAACCGGAAGTGGGCGCCCCAGGTACGGTATGATGGGAAATGTAGTGTGTTAGAACTCCGGGGAGGGTTCCCGCTGACAGTGGTTAGAGGGAGCCACAGAGACCGCGGTGGTGACAAATAATCGAGACATGTTATAACCTGTGCGATAAGACAAATGTGCAATAACCTTGTACTTATACATCCCGGCATCCCATTCTATTCTATTCCATTCCTATCATGCACAACTGTATATACAGTTTCATTTATTTTTAAAATTAATTTAAATTTTTGTCTATTTATATTTACATATGTGTATTTTTTTCTCAGTTTATTTTTATTGTCTGTGTGTTGTTTCTTGTACACACTTGGCAATAAAGCTCTTTCTGATTCTGATTCTGATTCAGAGTTCATGTAGTAGTATTCTGCAGAGGTGGAATGTGGCAATGGGGTATGTTACAGTAACAGCTGTCCCATATCCCCTGATTTTATTATTATTATTATTATTATTATTACATTTACTAAATATCTGACGGTGTTGACAAAAAGTGAGGACACAACTTTGAAACCGTATGAAACATGAATGTGTCCTTGAAAATAACAACATTGCTTTGATATGAGATATTATTACGAGTTCATTTCGATAAAACAAGCTCTTTTTCATCATATATATATTAATTATGCATTTTATTGCCTATGAATGATTGAACCCTTCTCTGTGGACACTATTTTAGATGTAGTGAGAGTCATAGATTTTATATAATAATGATAGCATTAAATTGAAGGGAATAACTGCATATCACCTGTGCACCTCACTTACCCTCTTGTCTGTTTTGTCAATAAACCCTTGTCATTCACTCTGTATTTGGGTCCTCCTTTCAGATCCCTGACATTACGAACTGGCCAAGTCCCCAGGAGCCTTTTTCCCACTGGTCCCCCCGTATCAACTTTTGGCTGCCTCATCTCGGACTTCCAGGGGCCCCTGCCGCCCCATCCCGCTCTGCCCACCTTCGCCTCTGACCTTCCCAGGGACGCCACTGCAGGGCTTCACCCCGGTCCTCACCTCCCATTGGTCGCCCCGCGTTGACTTAGGTTTTGGCCGGGGCCTTGGGCCACTGGTCACCCTGGGCCTGGGCAGGGGGGGCGAACCGAGGCCGCCCGGGTGGGCCTCCTCCTCGGCCGACAAAAACTTGGAACTGAGGATGAGTTTCAACTGATCACAGCAATGAGCTGCTCTGTCACGCACGATACCCCAACCCAGAATCAGGTCGTCTACGAGTCATTTAGCACCAGTTTCTCCACAAAATTGAGGTGCTTGCTTGGGGTGGTGAACGGCACTTGTTCGTCCGGCCCCCGGTAAATTCTGACTTAGAGGCGTTCAGTCATAATCAAGCAGATGGTAGCTTTGCACCGTTGGCTCCTCAGCCAAGCACACACACCAAATGTCTGAATGTACACATCCCAAGCCTCCCCTCTGGGGGGCAGGCAAAGTTGGTGCCTGTTTGCATGTATTAGCTCTGGAATTGCCACAGTTATCCAAGTACTTGGGGTGTAGTGTTCAAAGGCACCATAACTGATTTAATAAGCCATTTGCAGTTTCACTGTACAGTTATCCAAGTACTTGAGGTGTTGTGTTCAAAGGCACCATAACTGATTTAAAAAGCCGTTTGCAGTTTCACTGTACCGACCGTGTGCACCTTTCGGAGACCCCAGTGTATTCAGTGTGGCCACAGCTGAGTTCACTGGCCATAACAGGGAAAAGTGTGCTTCACGGGGGTCGGCTGAAGACACCGGCAGCAGCAGAGGAACACCGCCCCCACCGGCCGCACGCCTTGCGCCGCTCACCGGTGCCAGACCTCTCAAGATAGACTGGTCATCTGTGCCTCCCACGAAAGTTTGGGGCCCAGTGGGCCATCTCATGCGGGTTCACACAATCACCTCTTAGGAGCACCCAACCCAAAACGGCCACACCATATGGGAACGGGAAAGCGCCATGGTGTTGCTGGTTCCCACACACGGGTCTCGCTACGCAAGCCGGCCAGTATGGCCCCCTGCGATACGGCCGCTCATGGGGCAACAGACGGCAGCCCCCCCACTCCATCAGGGCAGCCAGGCGGGGCCCTAGATCAGGGACGCAACATGTTCCAATCGGTCAACGGTGGCTTGGCAGCCAAGGCATACTGGTCATCTGTGCCTCCCACGAACATTTGGGGCCCAATAGGCCGTCTCATGCATGCTCATACCGGACATTTGCCTCTTAGGAGCACCTGTCTCAAAGAGGCCACACCGTACAAGAACAGGAAAGCACTGCGGCGTAGCTGGTTCCCACACACGGGTCTCGCTACGTGAGCCAGCCAGTATGGCCCCCCACGATACGGCCGCTCATGGGGCAACACGCAGCAGCCCCCCACTCCACCGGGGCAGCCGGGCAGGGCCCTAGCACAGGCACGCAACACACTCTAATCGGTCAGCGGTGGCCTGGCCCACCAAGGCACATGCCTCAGGGGCCAACAGGTGGGGTCATAGGATGCCCCCCTGGTCCTCAGTCTGTGTTGGTAGTGGAGATCCATGGCCCATGTTTTTCAGGCAAGTGCTCAAAACCTAAGTCCACAAATCTACGCTTTCACCAAAATTGCGACTGCGGGTAAAAGGGCCTTTGCCCCTGGGACCTTTTCAAGGGTTGCGGTCCGCTCCACGCACACACAGGGAAGATGCGCCCTGCCCAGCCTGCCCGGGCACCTTGCGGAGAGTGAAGGTTTGACCCAAGTTGCGCTTTTCATACTTTGTTTTTGCAAATCCCACTGGTCAGCCTGGAAAGACTTAGGTTTTAAATGAAAGTCCCCAAAAAACAACTAAGTTCTCATGGACATAGGCTAGCATCACTTAAAAAGTCCCCTGGAGCTCAGCGGCCATGCTTATGGAGATCCGTCAAGTCCCAGAGTAGGGGGCGTCAACCTACCCCCATGTTCACCAGAGTGAGGTTTTATGTGGGCTAGCATCGCTCAAAAAGCCCTCTGGAGCTCAGTACCCATGCCCGTGGAGATCCGTCAAGTCCCAGAGTAGGGGGCGCCAACCTACTCCCATGCACACCAGAGTGAGG